>JAPYZM010001061.1:0-36262 GCA_030522845.1 Psyttalia concolor
CAATCGACTTTCAGGGAACTCGATTGTAGGTCGTTTAAGCTACCCAGACTCGACATTACAATCGACCAACGATCGAATGACAATCGACTAACCGTGTCGCTCGATTGTTAGAATCGACAGGTCCGCCAGGAGAGGGTTGTAAGTACATGTGGAATGCTGGTCTGATTGTCCTCCCGAGGGTTGACTACGATTTTTCCGCCAAAATGGACGAAAGTGATCGTTTTCAACCGAGCAAAGTGGGGTTAGGAGTGCTCATTCTCGGTCCATGGAGGCAGAAAGAGTACTTTTATTATTTCAATTCCCTCCTGAATCTGCCAATTACCAGACCGCGCTCCTCACAGTTGCGCCCCCCATCCGTAGTACAGCTGACAAAGATTGTCAATGTTGGTAGCGTCGAGAATCAGATGATTCACTTGGCCTTTGACGCTCAGTTTGACAATACTCTTATCCACCAGTTTCACGAATCCAGCCAGACGCTGTTCAATATTCTTCACATTAGTCTCAGCATCAGTGATGACCTTCTCCGTATAGACAAAGGGCTTGAGTACGCTATTGAGGGTCCTCGCCTGAGTCCTCAGGACCCTCATGGTGGTCTCGCAAGACTTCCTGAAGGGCCCCTCGTACTTGAGCGGCCCCATGGCACTGACCATATTGTGGGTGAGCCTGAAGGGCACCTTCTCCGGCACTTTCAGTTTTTCGCCAGTATTGAAGAGACAGTTGAAGTCCACATGAACTGTATCCCCACACTTGCAATCAAACAGAATGTTCTCACCATGCCTGTCTCCCAGTCCCAGAACATAACCTACCATGGACATAACAGCTGTTGTTCGGATGTAAGCAGTCCTGGCTTCATACCACGCATAGGGATCTGGGAACATCAGTCTAAACCAGTCACCGAGGACCGGTGGATGCCTGGGTAGCAGCTTCTCCAGGAACAATTTCCTTTTGATTTCTAAATCTGTTCTGAGAGGTGGAGCGAGCCTGCGCAACTCTTCACCACTCATTCCCAGCTTTCTCTCTCTGTAAATCCCCAGTAGAGCTTGACGAAATGGTAGAAGATTCTGCACCCACTCGATTATGCCGCATTTTTCGTGAAGAGGAACCACGGAATATGTCCGGATGTAGAGACGCCTCTGTCGGGATTCGGGGTCCTTCTGGAGGTACTTGTTGACGATTCCATTGAACTCCATCAGACGAAAGTCACGTCGAAGATCGTCGTCGGGTTTGCACATGAAACTGTAACGCTTGCCATCCGATCCCCTCAGCATGATCTTCTTCGGCTTCTGCGCGGACGTCATCACCGTCACCTCATCCTCAATGCCGACGATTGAAATTCGATCATTGCTGAGGGGATCGTGACCGTCTGGCAGGGCTCCATCAGCTGGCAATGAGAGCCTGAAGAACTGAGTAGTTGGCATCATAATTGGCCCAAAGTTTGGATTCTTCAGCAATCGCGGCAAGTCCTTACATAGAATGGATACTTTCGTTCTCGACACTCCCTCCTCGATTCTGAAGGCCGTGAATTCAATCAATCGCTCCCACAAGCACCTGAACGACGTCATGATCCTCTTGATGGAGAGCTCCTGCAGGTTATGATGATTCCAGATTCGATCCTTGAAGCTCTGCGGACGCTTGTCAGCGCCTGATACACTCGATGTCAATGGCGATTGGTTCGAGTTCAACACACACGCCATCATCCACATGCAGTACTGAGGATGGGCTGCCATTAATTTCACCAGTATCTTGATCAGCTGTTCCTGTACGTCCTTGGAGGGATGAGAGATCCGCGAGATGAGCTGACTGAGAGCTGTCAGCCAAACGTATGTTGGTAGTCTTGTGCAGTAAGCATCAATAATCTTTGTCATCTTCTCCACCATCTCTACTTGCTCCTTTTGGGGCCTGTCCGAGGCGTGAACTCTTTCCGCAAAGTCCATCCAGATGGTGAGCATTCTCGGCAACGATTGGTGCACATGCTTACAGCTGAATTGAAGCGATCTGCCGTAGTAATTGATGATCTTACTCAGCAGATGTCCATTTGGCTGCCCTAACCTTGCATCGATGAATGCTTCCTGATACTGAGCGAGGGCCAGGGAACTCTTGCCCCAGGGCTTCCATGCGATGTACGACTCCTCGTAGTACTTCATATTCGTCGTTTTGTCGACGTTTAATGTCTCCTCGTTGTATCTAGCAAACAGCAACTTGGCTTTTGCAAAGTTTTTGCGGTCTGGTGGGCATGTGTGGAGGTCAAGCTGCTGGTAATAATCGAGGGAGTGAAAGCAATTGCTGAAGGATCGCTTGAGAGTGATCAGTGCGTCCTCTTGGGAATTTCTCTGCCAGTACAATCGGGCAAGTTCGATGTTGAGCTCCTGTGGGGGACAGAAATCAGAAGCTGACAGGATGTACATGTACGCCTGTTGATGGAGTCCCGATTTCCTCGCTATCTTGGCACTCTTCAGCCAGATTTTGCCGATTTCTTCTTTCAGCGTGGAGACATCGGTTGTCGGCTGGGTGGACTCAGTCAATTGGACAAACAGGTCGAGGGTAGCTCGTCTCATTCCAAGCACTGTTTCCACACCTCTGGAGGCTCGAATCAGTTGGTCCCTTTGCTCCCACTCCTTGAGAATGATGGGCAGATTATCGACACTCTTCAGCATCAAGTCAGTGGCTTTCTCGAACTCATTGAGCATGTGGAGCTTCATGATGTATGGGTAGCTCTGCTGAAGGTAGGAGACCCGATGAGACGTTGCCCCCAGCAGTGTAACCAATTTTTTCTTGATACTTTGGAGGTTAGGTTGGACGCCTCTCTTCAAATCCGCCAGCAAATCCTTCTTCACGGAATTTTTGTCATCGTTCAGCTGTACGAAATTGGCGAGTCGCCAGAAGGGCTCGTGCTCTACCATCAGGGGCTCTAATTCGGGACTAGAGCCTAGAATTCCTTCAGTGAACTTCATCGCGGTGAATGGCTGATCCAATCCCAGATAGCAATGAATCATACCCTGGATGAATTTCGGCGCGACAAGACGTTGCGCTAGTTTCTCATAACAGATAGCAGCATCTTGCAGCTGTCCTGTCATTTCATGCGCCACCACGAGCTGCTGAAGAGTTGGCGATTGATCCTGAGTGGCGAGAATTCCTGATACGCCGTCGGGCTCCTCTAACTGTGTGTAAATTTTCGCGAGTAAGCCACTCTCTGTCTGATCGGACAATCCTTTATTCTTAGACGTCATGTGTCGCTCAAGGTACATCAAAGCCCGATGGTATTCGTGGGACTTGTAGCAGGCCTCGGCGAGTACCAAGCTGTCCAATTGATCGATAAATCTCTGCATGATGTGGTACTTCTGGTTCTTCTCCCTTCGCTTCTCACCGAGCCACCTCATCACGTGGTCCAGGGTCGAGAATACCACCTGAGAACATCTGATTCTTCGAGCTTCGTCAGAGACTCTGGTGTCACTTTGCTTGTCGTTGGTTTCTCGTCTCAGTGGGCGACGGATTAACAGCTCTTGATCGAGAGTTTGATCCCCGGACTTGATTACCGCAAAGATCTCGGTGAGCAAGCGATTCCTGTCGGTGTCGGAGCCCTTGGTGATGATGTGGATGAAGATGTGGGGGATGCAGAACATCGTGGTCCGAGAGTCCCTTCGTAACGCCGGTTGGCAGGCGCTCAGTACGGGATAGAGTTTTGGATCCTTTATCGTGAGGATCATCGAGCAGGTCCAGTTGTACAGCCACTTCTCGAACGTCGAGCCGGCCGAGGAGCCGTAGACCGGTGACTCCACGATATCAGGATCTGTCGCTGTGTGTTTGTATCGGGATATCAACAGAGGGAGAATTCTCTCTTGAGTGGTTGGAGGCAGAGAATTCCAAATTCTTGAGTTGGCCCCTTTCGGCGATATCTCGAAGCTCTTCAGGATCTCCTGGATTGCCAGGGAGAAGCAGTCGACATTCTGAGTAATCTTCTCCATCTGAAGTGCTCTCACTAGCTCCTGAAGAAACTCGAGTGCAAAATCCTCATTCATCTCTGGGATAAACTTCGAGTCGTCCTTGGAGGCGATTCGCCGAGGGAGCAGGCTCGGCTCGACTGCGCCAAGCTCTCCAAGACACTCTCCACATTTCACCCTAATACTCTCGTCCTTCTCTTGACATCCCGCCAACAGCGAATCCAGCAAATCCACCACTAGGGGATGGGCGTCCGTATTGGAGAGGATCATGTCATTCAAGTGACTTCGGTGCACCTCGAGGAACTTCTTCAGGTGACTCAGTGCTTTGAAACGTACCTCATCCGTCTCATGTTTGATCCTTCGAATCCAGATCTTGAGCCCCGCCTCGGCATCCCTCGGCGTGAACTTAACGACCTCATTAGAGACGACTGTTGATATCTTCTTATTGACTTTGAGATCGTCGATAAAGAAGATCTCCGAGATGTGAGATTGGAGGGCTCTGTTGTTCTCGATTAGGAGGAATTCCATCATGGCGTTGGCCTCCTGAGGGCAGGAGTCGAGTAGCGGAACCATGGAGACACAAATCGTCGGTAGCAAGGGCCCGAGATCCTCTAGAGAGACATTCTTCAGGAAGCAATCCCAGGCATAACAGGACAGCTTCTTGAATCCAGGTCTGTTGAGATTCAGGCATGTCCTCAAGGTCGTTAGAATCTTGTACCTAAGGGGACTAAGATGCGTAGCCCCCATGAATTTTATTAAAGCCCCGAGTGATCTCAGCGCACACTTCTGAGTCACCTCGTCACTCAAAGGTCCCAAGTTGGTGTCAAACTTGACTAAAACGGCGTGAAGATGAGGCTGGAGATAATTGGCAATGCTCTCGTTACTTCTAAAACTCCCTTTGTGATCGGGATCAAACTCGGAGATAACCTCAAGGCCAATTAGAACGCGCTCCATTTTGTCATGAAAGTGGAGGAGAAGCTTTCGGAAGATTCCGATGAAGGAAATCTTCATCAGATCTCTAGCCGACACTCTTGCGAGCTTCGAGACAAGCTCGAGACACTCCGCCCCGACCTCTGGTGGTTCATGGAGGAAGAAATGAGGGCAGATCTGCGGGAAATACTCGACGAACATTTCACGCTCCTCGAGTGCTACAAGACCCGCGATTTCTTTAAACATGTCCTTGACCTTCGGCGCCCTCATCACCATTGGAACCAGATGGCTCACCAGCAGGCTCCCCTCCTTTCTCATGAACTCCCGAGTCCCGGAGTGTCCGATACAGTGAACAATCTTGCTGAGGGACATGGCGACACTGTGGGATTTCTCGACGAAGTTGTGCGCCAATAGCTGGGTCATCAGTTCAACGAAGTCCTTTCGATACCTGAGGAAGAGTTCGTAAGGAGTTAGTCGGTAATAACCTGCCACCTCCTTGTAAGCAACTGTTGCCGCTGCCATTGCGGTATACGAGGACTCCGGATGCATGATGGTGATGATGAGGATGGCACAGATCCTCCGCTCGGCGGAGTAGATGTCAGCCTTCGCGAACTCTTTGGTGGTGTTAACGAGTGACATTTGGAGGGATTCGTTGGGCCTCTCCAAGGACTTTGTCAGTCCGTCCCCGAGATGATCCATAACAAGTTCAACGAAATCTTTCAAATCTTTCGAAGATTCATCCTGACTTGGCTTACCACCACCGGAAATGGACTTGAGTTTGTTCCTCGCTAGAGTTGCAATTGAACTCGAAAAGTTGTTTCGCACCTCAACATCTGAATCATTGGTAAGAGCTAGCCAAGTCTTGCAGATGGCGTTGGAGCTGAAGATCTGCAGATGATTTGACAGTTTCACGAGATTTTTACTCATAGCCCGACGAATGCTCAGAACATTGGATGAGAAGAGAGAGAAGTAGGAGGTAAATATGGACTCTTCGATGGGGAATTTATCACTGAATCCTGGAGAATGCTCGAAGTGCTTGTCACAGACGCTGCAGTTGACTCTCCAGGTGAGTGAGTCCCATTCCGGACGGATGAGCTGGGCTTTATTAGACAGGAGGCAGACAATGTCCCCTAGGACTCTGGCGACTGCCTCCTGGACGCCTGCTCGCTGACCGACGATCGCGGGCCTGAGAACGTGAAGACTTATGTCATTGATGGAAGCCCCAGAATTAGTCAGCAATAAAACTGAATTCTCAATTGCTGACACCGAAAGCTGGGGCTCATTACCCGAAACACACATGCTCAAGAACTTGATCCTAACCTTTCCCCTTCCAAATGCACAAATCGTCTCGAGACATTTGAGCTTCGTCTCCATAGACAGAATCTTGAGTGAGGCTGAGAGTTTTTTTGATAGGTCCAAGTTATTTGAAGACTTGTCTGGGAACCAAGGAAGCAGGAGGATCTTCTGGAGTTCAGCTTTTGAGAATCCCTCGATTACCATCAACTCCATTAGACACAAATAGATTAATTCCAATTCATTGGAGTCCTCAAAGCCCTCCAGGAGGCGACAGAGGCTTGCCATCAAGGCTTCAGAGTCGTCGAATATCCTCCCTCGAATATTCCTACTCATCATCCACAAGGAGATTGATTTGCCGATCTCTAAGAACTTCTTCAGCTTCAACAGGTCTTTTGTCTCGATCGTCTGGCGGATCAAAGGCTGCAAAGACTGCCAGAGGGCGCTGTCGGCCGCCACCAGCTGTCCCATTCGCGATCTCGGCGAAGTGTTCAACTCATGGACAATGAAGTGAGCGATTAGGATGGAAAACTTCGAGGACTTCTCAAGCCAACCCAGCAAATGGTCATTCTCAGCTGATGAGGCCGCCCGCGGATGTATGATCAAGTGATCGCGGATCTTACCAATCGCGAAATGTTCCAAGTCTCTCGAAGAGATTTGCCCACAGGTGGTGATGTCGACGACTACGAAGCAGAGATCAACGACTTGAGAGGAGTTCTCCAGGTTTGTCAGTAGATCCTTCAGAATTGTCGGCGTGTGAATGGTCACATTGAAGTGGATGTCATTGGGAAGTTCAGTGGCGTTGAAATTGGTTAGACTTCTGATCACCTCGGCAGAGTGACAGATGAACATCTGGACTTTGTCATTGTCCACAGAAGCGAATGTGAGGAGCTGTGAGACCAACTCCATCGAGATAACCTTGGCCTCCATTTTGCATTTGACGATTATCCTCATAATTCGCTGCCAGAGCGCCTCCAAGTCCCAGGATGACACACCCGACTTGATTATGATCTTCATTATTGAGATCTGAGTTGTCACGATTGATTCGCGGGTAATGGTCATTGGAAAGTGTGTCAGATCCAGTTTCTCGATGGTATTCGGCTCGACGACAAACTGTTTGATAATTAATTGGGTTCTTTCGGAATCTGCCTCGAAGTCGAGGATGCTATCGAGTATTGCCAGATACTCTTGGGTGATTCTGAAGAATTCCGGCAGGTGGAGACGCGACAGAATGCGAAGAATGCATGCCTGAACCTCGAGACTGTTCAGGAGGACCTGGGAGTTCAGGGGGTCGCCTACCACGTAAAAAAGAACCCCCAAGAGCCATTGCGTGAAGGCCGAGTATTGGGACTTTAAGCGGTCGCACCTGGTGCCTGATTTGAACGGGGGTATCAGGATATTTATGAAGTTCTCGGAGGCCCGGTTTAGGAGCTCCAAGAACGCCCTCAGGCTCGGCTCTGATTCGGATTTCTTCAGGGAGAAGATCTTTATCGCGGGAGTGTTGATGACTGCCCAGAGGGACTCAGCTGTGGCGATTCTAGGGAAGGGGGATAGAAAATTTATGGAGTGGAAGCACTCGACCTTCTATTTCTTACATACTATAGTATCAGTAACAACTTTTAAGAAGATAAGATAAGCAATTTGTTTACTAAATTAATCAAGATTTTTATACAAACGTAGTGGGAGCTTTTGTTTACTATCATTATAATCCTAATTTACGTTTGTTTATCTTTGTTTCGTCTTCTTGGTTCGTATATTACTTTGAGAAGAGGGTTATAATTGGTTTCTTGTTCTAAAAATTATGAAAATTAATCTTTTAAGTTATGCAAATTGAAATGACAGGCCAGTAGAACCTTTTATCGCCAGATTTTGATGAATTGTTCATTTTTCAAGCATTATTGGCTGGGAAAGATACAAAAATTGCCCCAAAAGAATTAAATCGTCCAATTTCCTACCTCTGTTGAATGTCCGGAGAGTCTGAATTGTCCATTTTCATCGGTGGGAATTATCAACAATAATTAGTATTTAATTATTTACATTATGTGATATTGAAATAAAAAAAAACTAGCCAAAAGTCACATGTAGTCTTTCCGAAACCGCCATTTCAAAACATCTCCAAGGCAGGCTAGGTATCTCCTCCCCACCTCCCCTCCTAGCCAACTCGCAAAATCGATTATGGTAATCGGCAACTTCAGTTCTTTCCTCTCGAAAACAAAAACGTCAACCCTAACCTTAAAAAAAAAATCTTATATTTTACGTTCATAAACCCTGGAAATTCAGTTTTTTGTCGTATTATTCAGTGAAAATGAGTGAATCTGTGGGTGGTACAGAGCTTGGAGAAACAAATGGAGATGTAGGACAATCTTCATTCAATGGAGAGACTGATGAACATCTCCAGAAGTCACCAGGAAGTGCAGAAGACAAGGCCACAGAGTAGGTTTATATTATTTATGCACTTTTGATAAATCTATGGACGTAGGTGTGAAAAGACCTGATGAGATTCTCTAAATTCGAGATCTGGTGAGTGAAATGCGATGATTCTTTCCTCCCTTTGATGCCATATGTCCAAGCTTTAAAGACAATCTTCGGTTATTGAAAGTAGAGGATATCCATCATCGGCTTTTTGATTGGATCTCAAATTTATCGACTACTCAACTGGAAAAAAATCATTAAGGATATTTCAGTGATTCACCACTCCTACAATTCCCGAATGGTTTAATCCTGAATGAATTCATCAGGAAATGATGAGTCCCCCAGTAAATTTGTTCACAAAATCTCTGCTGTCCTCAAACAATCTCCCCAAAATTGTGCTTGCCTTAATGGATTCTAAAAAAACTCCAGGCGAGTTGGACAAGACTCGGTGGAAAATCCCTCGAAGAAGTTCACGTCCACGCCAGGAAGTGTCAATCGTTCCAAAAAAAGGAAGAAAGCCCCGAGGGATGCAACAGCCCCCAAGCAGCCCCTCACCGGCTACTTTCGCTTTCTGAATGATCGCCGGGAGAAAGTGAGGGCCGAGAATCCCAGCATGTCCTTTGCTGACCTGACGAAGCTCCTGGCGGCTGAGTGGAGCACCCTTCCCGTCGAACAAAAGCAACAGTACCTTGATGCAGCTGAGCAGGACAAGGAGAGGTACAATAAGGAGTTCAGTGATTACAAACTGACTGAGGCTTATAAATTATTTACGGAGAGGCAAACCAGCGAAAAATGCGTTGAGGGAAAGAAGGAGAGAAATGGAACAGCTGATAATAATGAACCTGTGGTGAGGATCTGACTATAGAATTCTTTGGATTATTCTTTCACATGTCGACAAGTGCGTTTTCTTACCCGAACAATTGCAAATAATTGGCGTTATCTTGTCTAGAGTTCAGCTGGATTGATTTTTGCAATTTCCAAAGTGTCCCTCCCCCTAGGAAGTCCAAGGCGATCAATGGCCCGACAACTTGACGATATATTATTTAGACTTTTTTTTTCATTCTAATTAAGGAGCCAGCAACACCTGAGAAAGACACCGACTTCTCTGGCTTTGATATTCCAATATTCACCGAAGAATTTCTCGATCATAACAAAGCCTGCGAGTCTGAGCTGCGTCAGCTCAGGAAAGCCACATCAGATCACGAGGCCCAGAATGCGGTACTCCAGCGTCACGTGGACAGCCTCCATGCCGCTGTCAACAGACTAGAGTCGGAAACGAATCAGCAGAGGACGGCCAATCAGTCGTTACAACGACACTTAGATGCCCTCAGGGGACAGCTAGCCGGTTGTTTTGCTAGTGTTCCCCTTCCAGGTATTAAAAGCCCTTTCTTAATCGATAGTTTCAATCAATTGATTGAGAATTTTTGAAAAGAGGGGACTTAGAAAGTGACGAGTAAAGCAACTGTCATTGGATTAACTGATCAATATATACTGATCAGTTTCCATTAAGTTAATCGTAACAATATAACCTAACGGACCCGTCGATTCAAATTCGACTGACTGTCGATTGTAAGAATCGAGTGACCCGCTTAACCCTGGCGGACCTGTCGATTATAAGAATCGAGCGACCCGGTTAGTCGATTGTCATTCGATCGTTGGTCGATTGTGATGTCTAGTCTGGGTAGCTTAAACGACCTACAATCGAGTTCCCTGATAGTCGATTGCGAGTCGATTCAAGCTGGACATCGGTTGGAATCGAGGATAAGTCGATTAAAAACAGATTATAAGGAAATTGTTTCAATCGAAATGAAATTCCCATTGAGAATCGATTCCAACAGCTTGAATCCACTCGCAATCGACTTTCAGGAAACTTGATTGTAGGTCGTTTAAGCTACCTACACTCGACATCACAATCGACCATCGATAGAATGGCAATCGATTTCCTGGCGGACCTGTCGATTCTAAGAATCGAGCGACCCGCTTAGTCGATTGCCATTCGATCGATGGTCGATTGTGATGTCGAGTGTAGGTAGCTTGAACAACCTATAATCAAGTTTCCTGAAAGTCGATTGCGAGTCGAGTCAAGCTGGACATCTATTGGAATCGAGTCTCAATGGGAATTTCATTTCGATTGAAACAATTTCCTTATAATCTGTTTTTAATCGACTTATCCTCGATTCTAGCCGATGTCCAGCTTGAATCGACTCGCAATCGACTATTAGAGAACTCCATTGTAGGTCGTTTAAGCTACCCAGACTCGATATCACAATCGACCAACGATCGAATGACAATCGACTAACCGGGTCGCTCGATTCTTATAATCAACAGGTCCGCCAGGGTTGAATCGACTCGCAATCGACTATCAGGGAACTCGATTGTAGGTCGTTTAAGCTACCCAGACTCGACATCACAATCGACCAACAATCGAATGACAATCGACTATCCGAGTCGCTCGATTCTTAGAATCGACAGTCGCGCCCTGGTACACTTCTTTGATTGGTTTGTGTCTTTTTGTTCAACTTTCCGATAGGAAGTTATTGGTTTCACTCCGGAAATCGAGGATGAGTAAGCGGGAGTTTTTAAAGTGATCAATATTCGGAATTTTTAGGCATGAATGAAGGAGCAACACCTCAAAATATCGACAGTTATGTGGAGAAACTTGAGACATTACTGAATGGAAATGCTGAACCATCTCTGCGCAACGCACTTCGATCGGCAGTTTCTCGTCTGGAATTACTAGGATGACGTTCACCCACTGGTGCTACTGCAACATCACCGGCCAAGCATCGTTCTCGTCATTCCCATCGCAAATAATTTTCATATTCTGGTCAATTAAAAAAACCTCTAAACATTGTTCAATGATTTTATTAAGGTTATCTTCAAGTATTTGCAATTTACAAGCTGTCACTCAGACATTCATTAAATTACTTACTTAATCAACATGAATTAATTTCATACAAACGCATGAATAAGGTAGTAAAATCCCCACGAGTTCTCTCCGGGTTAAAATAGTTTTTTTTCTCGCCTAGGGAGGAAAAGTAGCCAAGTCGTCCTCACGTGCGAAATTCTGACGACTGCCGAGGGGGAGGGTTGTAAGCACGCGAGGAATGTTCGTCAGATTCGCTCCCCCGAAGGTTTGCGGACGTTTTTTCTGCCAAAGCGAACGAAAGTGCGAGTTTCTAAACCAGCGAAGTGAGGTTAGAATGCCCACTTTCGGAGCGTGTGGGCAGAGAAAATTAGAAATCACAATTGACATTTCGTTTTTACAAAAATGGCAGAAGATCCCTAAAAAACTATAACTCTATTATCCTATAATATCACAATTCCCCACTGAGAATACCTGAAAAATATCCCTCAACAGACCTCCTCGAGTCCTCCATCTCAAACTCCCTAGAACTTCAGAGCTTGGAGTTGGTCGACTCCCAAAAACTCCTTGAACTTCGTTAACGCATACCTCAATGCCGCCGCATAGACAGTTCTCGCTCTCTCGGCGTCCGCTACCACCCCCTCAAGTGCAATAGTCGTTTCTTGGACGAGTCCCCTGTCGATCTCCACCAGTGCTCTCAGAAATTCAAAACAGCCCTTCGTCATTTCTCTGACCCTCCCACAAATGACAGCACTCACGACTCCCTGAACTTGCTCCGGCCTGTAGAAGCCATTGATACGCAGCTCCCGGATGAGCTCCAAAGTCTGCCTCCTGTGGGGATGGAGATCGTGGACCCTCAGAAAGCCCTCGATCACTAGCTTCAGGACATTTCCCCCTATCACCTCGGTCAGCTGGCGGCGTCCGCCCTCCCTCAACAGTCCCTTCATCAACTCCATGAACAGATAAGAATTCTTCCGCAGTTCGTTGTTCTCGATCATCAAATAATTCCAAGACAATTTATTCAAGATCAGCTCCAAAAAATCATCGCTTATGTCTTTCTTGAAGAGATTGATCAGCTGTTCGATTCTGAAGCTCCTGTCGTGTTGCTCAGTTATGAGGAGTGGTAGGTAGACATCGAAGAGTTCAATTATCATTTTATGAACTATTTGATCCTGTCTAGGGGACAGCGTTTGCAATCCCAGCAGGATCATTGCGAAGATCTTCTTGCCGAGGAGCTTCAGGTGACTGTTGTCCTCAGCGGGAAGCATTATTTTGGTGATCAACACACGGAGGGGATTTGTCGGGCTGGGAGTGTAGAGGACCGGCGCACAAGTCAGGATTATTGTGCCCAGACAACGGTAGATGAAGAGGGACGTGGGGGAGTCCTCCGTGGCGGGCTTTATCGGCGTGAGGACCCACTTGTCCAGGCTCAAGAACATCGTCCTGATCTGCTTGTCAAGCGGCGGCAACTCCGAGGCCGTCAGCGACGAACGGTACGTGCTCAAGGTGTTCAGAAAAAGGAGGAGAGAGGAATTGGAGGTCTTGAAGTCTAGGGAGTCACGCCAGGAAGGAAAGAGCTTGCGAATTGGATCTACATCCACTAGGTAGGTTTTCAGGATTTTTGTCGAGCTGTCCATATTCGAGATTGAACACTTGAGCCAAACCTGAAATTAGTTTTTTCTTTTTCATGAAAAAAAAAGGGGTTATTAGGTGGGGAATTCCCCTGGAGCTAGGGGATTGTATATTTTTACAGAATTTTCCAGTTCATTCCCAGAGCCGAATGAATAAAATTACCTGTATCACCAGATGATCGAAATTATCCAGGATTCTCTTCATTTCACCAACGGCCCCACGATTATCAAGAATAATCGAGAGATACATTCTCGATATATTGACATCTTTGACATAAATTGTCGAGGTGAAGTGCCTAAACAAGGATGGAGCTGAGTGTTTTTGGGCCTCCGCCATTTTGGGACACCTGAGGGCCTCGAGGGTGAAAGCAGCGGCTAATTTGCCAATGTCCTCGCAGTTGGACTCTGTCAAGTCATTATCGTAAACAAGGGCCCGAATGCGGGCAGCTGCAGAGGCCCAGAGTGCCTCCAGCATTTCTCTACCACCGGAGTTCTGGAGATCTAGGGCTCTCGACTTATTCAATAGATCTAACAGCATATTTAACATGACTCCAGCGCGATTTTTCGGACACTCGAGAAGGTAGCGATCAATCCAGCCGCCAATGAGATAATGCTCGCCGTTGTCGAGAAGTTTTGCCTGCAAAATATCTTTCATGAGTGGAGGACTGATGAAATGGATTTTAATTCCCATAGCTTACATTGTCGAAGCTCTCCCTCATCGTCTCCACGAAGACACTCATCATGCCCCTGGCAAGATCGTCCCTCCGTGTACTGAGTACCCCGACGACGGCCATCATCTCCTCACCGACACTCCTGAGATCGAGTCCATTCTCCATCAGGAGGACAATCCCGCAGAGTTGACCCTTGAAGCTCAGCGAGACTCGCCGTCCATTTTCCTCGCCGCTCTCGAGAGGATTGGGCAGCAGGCCCATCATCACCTTGACCACATTGTCCGCGTCAGCGGTGACGCCCAGGGTCAACAGGAGTGAAATAAGATTGAACAGCCTGACCTCCGTGAACTCTTGGACCTTGCTCTTTGAAAATTTCGAGTATACCCTCCCCCGGATCTGATTCCAAACCTTCACCTCGCGTTTCTCGTAGCTCTCCCTGAGGATTATCCCCAAGAGTTTCAGGAACATACCAAAGCTCGACTCTTTGGGATTCTCCCCAATGATCCTCTCCCTTACCTGTCTCAAAATGTCCCGGGGACTCTTCTTCTCCAAGGAGATACTCCAGGGCCCGGCCGTTTGAACGAGAAAGGGTTGATCGAGTCGTCGATGAAAGCAGTCCCAGAGATAACTGATGATCCTGACGGAGGAGTCCTTGTCCCGCCAGAACTCCAGGATCATTGCCTTCAGGAGGGGAATCATGATCCTCAACTCCTCGTCTATCTCGTCACGCTCGCCCTCTTTTCCCCCTTTCTCCAGGAAGGACTTGAGGATTTTCTCCAGTTGATGGGAATTGGACTCGTGGAGAATTGGTGAGCCCGGGTAGCTGCCCTCGGGTGGATAAGTGTGGAGGTGAGTCAGGTGGTAGATTATCCAGAGGCTGAAGATTTCTGGGCTCTTGGTCTCGAGCTTGTACGGGCTCTTGTCCGCCCTGTTCCAAGATAACACTACCTCCGCAGGCCCGACATTTGTTTGGATAATTCTGTCGAGGGTGGCGTTGACGTAGCTCCAGAAGGGGCGATTACTGAGACTCTGGTGGACCTTCGGAATGGTTATTTGGAGGGTCAACCAGAGATCACGGACGCAGGAGCAACTGAAGGGGGTCGTGCGCATGAGATCTGACGAGTCGATTCGTTGGAGAGTCTGGAAGGAGGTTTGCCGTTGGAATTTGACAGAAACAATGCGACAGGTTATGATGACTCACCTTCAACGATACGTAGACGAGATCCTGCGTCAGCAGCTCGAGGGCTCTGTCCAGTCGATCATTCTGCTCCTGGCTTTGATCCTGGAGGGTCTGCTGGTGGACAAGTGTTATCATCATCCAGCGTAACTCCAAATGCAGATGGAAGAGGTGAAACGCCGGCTGGGGACACTTGTTGCCAGCGCTCGAGGACGAGTAATGGAGAGAGATATTTTTTAAACGTACGAGAAACTTCCTCAGGGAGAAAAGCACCTCATCGAAGCCAGTCTTCAGTTCAGTGACCAGTGGGTACTGGAGGTGGGGGAGTTCAGATTGGATCGAGTGGAAGTAGTTGCGGATATAGACGACGAAGTCCAGGATTTCCTTGCGCAGGCGATAGTAATTCACTGGGAATTGGGTCCGAGGCTCGTGAGATGGGGAAAGCTCTTGGGGATTCTCAAAGCGGTTTAGGATCCTCATGTTCATTTCCATCAGTTTTATCAGGTGCTTCAGCTGGAGGATCGCAGTAGCCGACCGGTGTGAAAACCCGAAGAGGGTGGCAGTGGAGGACGAGAGTTGAGGGGGCTTTGAGGGCGGGTGGAGGATGGGATTCTGGTGCGGGCAGAGGACGACACTCGTGGGGGGCAGGTGGGACTCTGTCGGGATGACCTTGCCCGAGCAGGAGAAGGTGGTTTCCTCCATTGGGGCTGGAAGGAGTCAGCTTCGTACTACGAAAAGTTGAAGTTGAAGTTTTATTTTTTTTAATACCAAATTCTGTCAGACTTTCCGTAATTTTTTCAGTCGGCCTTTTGGGGATTCTTTTAGTGGGCCCTTTGGGGATTTGGAAATCTGTTGGAAGTCAATATTCTCAGTATCACCAGCTGGAGATTACCTCAATAACATTTAGGAATTGACATTTAATTTTAAGAGCCCTCTGAAAATATGCGAAATGAGATCAGACATTATGACAAATATACAGAGAAAAAAATATCAATGAGTCCATTCTCTGAATCTTCAGAGGGAAAATAAGATAATCTCCATGATCACCAGTACTCGAAACTCCTCAAAAATCCTCCCCACAAAAAAACCTCAATTTTTTCTACCATTCACTCTGAATCCTCTTCACCAAAACCATCTGTTATTCCTCATTTCCAACGTCGCAAAAGAAAATCCCATGTTCAATTACCTTCAGCCACAATTTCCAGTTGCAGAATCACTCGATATCACTCCCAGGAATATTAAAAAATCGTATCCATTCGAGACAAAAAATCACACAAATCACCTACACCAATCACTCCAATCATTTTGGCGGGAGGTCTTCCCCTGAAGTTGCTCGCAGATCCCCCCTCCCACCGCCTCAAAAAATCCCCGTGGTGCGAATGAATTGCGAATGTTGTCTCTGGACTCACCCTCTCTCACCCCCTGCAACAATTAACAATAAATAGCTACAACCCCCCTCCCAGTTCAATAATCACAATCCCTAGCCGTTGAGGCTATCGAGTGGATCCACACGTGTTCAGATGTTGAAATCGCGTGTCAGGAGTTGAGACGTTTTGGGGGGTCGACAGGAATTGACAGATCGAGTGCCGTCCAGTGATCCGGGGTCATCACGAATTGCCACGATGCAGCAGAAATTTGAAGGCGAGAGCCAGGACACTGATGATCTCGGCATGATGAATCTGCGGGAGCTCCTCAGCGAGGTAAGTCCTCATTTTGCCTGCAGGATTTATGAGAGAATGGGGAGGAGTGAGGTTAGGTTGCTTGGTGGGGGTCATTCTTGATGACTGGGAGTGATGACTGATTATTCAAGAATTTTATTCATTTCTTATTTTTTTTTTACTGAAGATGAGAATAAAAGAATTCGTAAAATTAACAATTTTAGCGATTTTTCAGTAGAAAAAAGTGTTTTTGTTTTTGTTTGGTTAGTGGTCAGTATTTTTTTTTCATTGACGAATTCTTCGGTTATAACGAGGAGAAATTATTGATTTCTTGAGAAGAAAAAGAAGAAGCAGAAGAAGAAGAAGAAGAAGAAGAAGGAAATTATTCCTAATAAAATCCGACTGTTCTCTTTGCCAATGACTCTTCAGGCAAAAGATCATTACACAATAAAATTAAAAATAATTGTTGTTCAATGGCTTGGATGACTCCCAATAAATCAGCTCACTCCCGCAAACTATCTGGGGGATGATTAATGCCAAATAAACCCTGGCTTCTTCACCTCATGTTATCTGATGAATTCTCCAAAAAAATGGGGTATTTTTATTCCAACATGTCCATGTTCCTCACCCCAAAATAAAATGAAAATAAAAAGCCAATGTTCGCCGCCCTCCAGTAATACTTTTCTCGCCAGCCGCCGCTGATGCAGGCAATCTTCCTGGGTAACGTCCAGGAGATTCGCGCCCTCCTCTCCCACCAAGAGGACGTCCACTGGCAGGACGACAAACACCGGACTCTACTCCACGCCGCGGCCTTCATAGGCAACCCCGAAATAGTGGAGACCCTGATTCTAAATGGCGCCGGAGTAAATAAGAAAGACAAATGCTGGCTGACACCGCTGCATCGCGCCTGCTGCTCGGGCAATGAGTGCGCAGTGGAGGTGCTGCTAAAGCACGAGGCGGCTGTCAATGTGAGGGATAAAAAATGGCAGACTCCCCTGCACGTGGCAGCAGCCAACAATGCAGTACAGTGTGCAAAGCTAATAATTCCACGACTGGGCAACATAAATCTGACAGATCGCCGTGGCAGAACGTGCTGGCACCACTCGGCCTTCAACGGTCACGTCGAGATGACAGAGCTCTTTCTCTGCCATCAAGACTGCGTTGTCAATGCCCGAGACAAGAAAGACCGCCGGGCACTGCATTACGCCAGTCACATGGGACACGAGACAATTGTCAAGCTTCTACTGGACAATGGCGCCGAGGTTGATGTGCGCGATCGTGATCTGTACACGCCGCTTCACGCCGCCGTGGCAGCAGGCAAAGTAGAGAGCATAAGAATTCTGATAGAGGCCGGCTCGGACATCGAGGCGAAAAATGTTTACGGAAATACGCCACTACACGTCGCTTGCCTTAACGGCCATGTCTCCGCGGTTGCTGAGCTGGTGAGATACGGCTCGAATATCGAGGCTGCCAATTATCGGGGCCAGACACCGCTGCATGTTGCAGCAGCCAGCACACAGGGTGTGGACTGTTTGGAGAGCCTGCTGAGAGCTGGAGCAAGAATCAACGTGCAGTCCCAGGTGAGTGACATGATTGAGTTTTTTTATTGATTGTTCAAGCTTTGTTAGGCTATCTTCACTGCTACCACCACCCCCAACAAGGTCATTGAATATTTTAAGAGCTCAATGACGATTTCAAGCCGTGCCCAAACGCCCACTGGCTCCAGTAATTAAAGTAGTCAAGCCAAATGATTTGATATTAAAATTGAAATGTTCATTGAGCTTATGATTTCTGTTATCCATCAGGACGGAAGAACTCCCCTTCACATGACTGCCATTCATGGTCGCTTTACCCGCTCAAAAAGCCTCCTAGATGCTGGAGCATCACCAGACACTCGTGACAAAAATGGTAACACTGCCCTCCACATTGCAGCATGGTTTGGCCACGAGTGTCTAACCACAACATTGTTAGAGTGTGGCGCCTCCCCGGGTGCGAGAAATGCCGAGCAAAGGACCCCACTACACCTGAGTTGTCTCGCAGGTCATATCGAGGTCTGCCGCAAGCTCCTGCAGGTGGACAGTAGAAAGATTGACTCGAGAGACATTGGTGGCAGGACCCCGCTCCATTCGGCGGCCTTCAGGGGCTCCGTTGACTGTTTAGATCTTCTCTTATCGAGTGGTGCCAATTTCCGACTATCGGACAACGACAACAGGCTTGCCCTGCATTATGCAGCGAGTCAAGGACATTATTTGTGTGTTTTCACTTTGGTGGGCTACGGAAGTGATCCCAACGCCCAGGACGTCAATGGCGCCACCTGTCTTCATCTCGCTGCAGCTGCATCCAGTCCAGCTGACAGTTCGATTGAGAGTTCGGGTCAGTGTGTTAGGTATCTCCTGGATCATCGAGCCGATCCCCAGATCAGGGATACAAGGGGATTCACTTCGGTGCACTACGCAGTTGCTGGGGGCAATCAGCCCGCACTCGAGGCACTTCTCCATGATTCCTGTTTAGGTGCAACAGTTGGTGGTAACTCCTCGAATCCCCCCACTGTCGTTTCCTCGACCTCTCTGCCCCAGTTGGCAAGCCTCCTACCACCCCAACCAGTTCTCCCCCCGACACCCGCTCTAACTCCCCTACACCTGGCGGCATACCACGGTCACGCGGAGATACTCCGCCAGCTACTTCCATTATTCCCCAGCACAAACATTCGTGAAGACACTGGTAAGACACCCCTCGATCTCGCCAGCTACCGCGGCCACGAGCAATGCGTTCGTCTTCTGCTCCGGTGTGCTGCCTTAGTATCAGTCCAGGACAATATAACACGTCGCACACCGGTTCATTGTGCAGCCGCGATGGGCCATACCGAGTGCCTCAAACTCCTCCTGAAATCCACCGAGGACGCGTCAGTGGTGGACAGATGTGATGCCAAGCATCGGACACCTTTGACACTGGCAGTTGCCAATCAATTCTCCGAGTGTTCCTCCCTTCTACTCAAGTACAAGGCCGACTGCAATCTTCCGGACATCAACAAGCACTCGCCCCTCTTCAGAGCGGTCATTCATAATGTGGATTTGCCGGTGGTGGAGATGCTTCTTCAGCACAGTGCCAGGGTATCTCCGCAGGACTCAAATGGCAAGACCCCACTACATTTGGCGGCCGCCTCTGGCAATGTATCGGCCCTGGCGGCTCTTGTCAATGCTGAACCGTCAGCGGTGGCCCTCAAGGATGACCAGGGCTGCACTGTCCTCCATTGGGCATGCTACAATGAGAATGCTAATTGCGTTGAGTATCTTCTCAAGTCCGGTTTGATAGACAGTCTCGAGGGGAATCCCTTCTCACCTGTTCACTGTGCAGTTCATCAGGGCTCTGCGCAGTGTCTTGAATTGCTCATTAATAAATTCGGTGGCCAGGCAGTGGCTGCACCGCGTGACACACCTGGTGGACGTCTACCGCTTCACATTGCGGCCTCGGCGGGCTCCGTCGAGTGCGCAAGATTGATTCTGGCATCGGTGGGACCGGAGGCGGGGGGACTTGAGGCGCAGGATTATGCGGGACGGACTCCGCTGCTGAGCGCTGCTGTCACGGGACAGACCAGTACCATTGAACTGCTGTTGGAGTGGAAGGCTGATGTCAGGGCAGTTGATTCTGGTAGCAATACTGCACTTCATCTGGCGTGTCAGAGGCGGCATTCCACTGCCGCTTCTCTTCTGCTTGACAGGATTGAGGCCATGGTCAGGGATGATCATGCCGACGAGAGCGGGCAGAAGGGACAGCAGAAGGGGATGCAGATTATTCATATTGTTAATATGGTTAATAAACAGCAGAGGACACCCCTGCATCTCGCTGCTAGAAATGGTCTCGTTGGGGTGACTAGGAGACTTCTTCAGCTCGGGGCCAGTGTTTTCGCCGTGGACTCCGAGGGCTTGACACCCGCCCTGGCGTGTGCTCCTAATCTTGCTGTTGCCAAGTGTTTGGCCACCATTTTGGCCGCTCATGGTGAGTTTATTGATGAAAATTATCATTTCTGCCTGCATGGGACGAGTGTGAGCGTTCTCACTGAAGCGAACCCCATTTTGTCAGAAAAATCGTATTCAACTCGCGGGAGGAGAATCAGATGAGCTTCTTCCACGTGCTTATAAGTTTACACGTGGCGACGATTTGTCAGGTTATCCTCCCTAGGTGAAAACTATTCTATTTTTGCCTACATGGGGTGAAAGTGAGCATTCTAACCTCACTTCGCTCGGTTAAAAACGCTCACTTTCGGCCATTTTGACAGAATAATCGTATTCAACCCCAGGAGGAGAATCAGATGAGCTTCCTCCACGTGCTTATAAGTTGGCACGTGGCGAAGACTCGTGTGGTTTTATCCTCCCTAGGTGAAAACTATCCTATTTCTGTCTACATGGGCTCATAGTGAGCATTCTAACCTCACTTCACTCGGTTAAAAACGCTTGCTGTCGTCCATTTTGACAGAAAAATCCTATTCAACCCCGGGAGGAGAATCAGATAAGCTGCCTCCACGTGCCTATACCCTCGTCCTCGGCTCGGGGCGTGAGTTTGCACGTGGCGATGACTTGTCTACTTTTTCTCCCTAGGTGAGAAATATCCTATTCCATACCAGCACATTAAAAACTTTGCTTCTCTCTCAAGGCCAAAACTGGGAATCAACTCAACAATCTCCATCCATCCAACAAACGTCCGAGGTTTATCTGAATGGAAGAGTCGGTGATTCACAGCACAGTTCGGATTCAGAATTCTACTGACGTCAACTAACGCGTTCACACGCTGATTTTTTATGAATGACTGAAATTATTGGCACATTGACAAATGAAAAACAATGACTCTTAGCTTTTTAATCGGTCTAAGTGCTTTCGTCGCCTGCAACTTGCGCGGATGGAATTGGTATGTTTTTTATTATTAAAATGACGAAGAGTGGAGAAACAATATTTTTTAATGCGGCGACGATGATTAACTTTTTTTTATTTTAATCTCTTTTTTTTTACACTAGACTAGTTAAGAATATCGCTTTTGTGATTTGAATAATATTAATGTGGAGTATAATCGCCGGTTGATTTTTTTTTACATGAATCAAAATGATTATTATTACTTGAGGGGGGGGGGGGGGGGGGGGGAGGCCCAAAAATTTTTTTCGTTTTTTTTTTTTTTGTGGGGGGGGGGGTTAAGGCAATCTATTTTTTTTACATGTGTAATTTCAATGTCGTAACGATTGGCTTGAATAAACATTTGACAGAAAAATTGAAATCCCTGAGGTGATAATTACTGACTATCTATTGGTTTATTCTATCTCATTTATTAATATTTTTTTTATGATATTGTGGGGGGAAATTCAATTGTTTGAGTTTTCAAATTTTATTATTTTTTTTTTCCTATTAAAAAAAAGGAAATAAAAAAATTCATTATTTTTGCTTGAATTCAAACGTAATTCAAAGATCATTACTCACCAGAAAATTGAGCTTCTTGAGGTGATAATTACTGACTATTTATTGGTTTATTGTATCTGGTTTATTCATTTTTTTTTTAATGATATTGTGGGGGAAATTCAATTGTTTGAGTTTTTAAATTTTATTATTTTTTTTTTTATTAAAAAAAAATAAATAAATAATTGATTATTTTGCCGTGAATTCAAAGGTAATTCGAAGATCATTATTCACCAGGAATAACACAAAAGATGACGTTAAACTTTTTGATTAAGTGAAATATAATTGATAAGGTGAAATATTAATTACTTCATTTGAATATTTCCGCCAATTTTGAGAGTCGACTGGCGCCCTCTTCAGGCGGATACCAGTAGTTTCAAATGTGATACACAATAATCGGAGTTAAAACGTTTTGCGGCAAAAAAAAACGCGAGAAATTAGTGCAAAACCGGCGCATAAACAATTAAAAAATCTAATTAACTAATAATTTTGATTAAAATTGTTTTCAGTCTCATAATTACTCCAGAAATGTAAATAAAGGCGTATAAAATTGCAGAATTGTCAATGGTAACCTCCAAAATAAAAAACAAAAAAAAAATACAAGTGTTCAGTGATCGAAAATAAATAAAAAAATTTAATGAACTTATTGATAATCAATTGATTGCCGAGTGATTCGGTGAGAATGGCGCATGATAAGAAGGCCCCCCGTCGTAGTAGATCGCGCGAGCGGGAGCGCGAGACCCACCGGGAGCGTCGGGAACGTCGGAGGTCGCGAAGTCGATCGAAGGACCGAAAACTCTCGAGAAAGAGATCGAGATCGCGCGAGCGATCGCCCCGGGAGCGTCTCCACGAGTCGAGGGGCTCGACAAGCGCTTCCAAGTCGTCATCGGCGCCCCACGACTCGAAGAAACGAAAGCAGAGTCCAATTTTCAATCTCGACGAGAGGGAAAAGGAGAAACGAGACACAGACCGAGGGAAGAATGCCCATCAGATTGTCGAGGATAACGAGACAGAGATCGACAAGAAAACACCAAAGAAGGAGCCGCTGAGCCTTGAGGAGATTCTGGCGAAGAAGAAGGCGGAGGAGGAGGCAAGGGCAAAGCCAAAATTCCTGACGAAGGAGGAGAGAGCGGCGCAGGCTCTGGAGAAACGCCAGCTGGAGATAAATGCCCTCCGTCAGGCCCAAGAATCCGAGCGAAAGGCCCTCTTCACGTCTCAAGGATCCTCCAACGATATCAATGCCTCCCATCCCTCGGGATCCTCATCGACGCCGAGTAAAGATCGCGAGTGGGAAGAGAGTCGGGAGAAACGGCGAGAAAAACGCGATCACGAGGAGATAAAAGATAAGGATAAGGAGAAAGAAGTAGAGGCGATAAAGGAGAGGTATCTCGGCCTAATCAAGAAGAAGAGACGAGTGAGACGCTTGAATGATCGTAAATTTGTGTTCGATTGGGACACGTCCGAGGACACATCAGTTGACTACAATAATATTTATAAAGAGCGTCACCAGGTGCAGTTCTTCGGGCGTGGAAATCTCGCGGGTATTGATATCAAAGCCCAGAAGAGAGATCAGAGTAAATTCTACGGGGAATTGCTGGAGAAGAGGAGGACTGAGGCAGAGAAGGAGCAGGAGAAGATGCGACTGAAGAAGGTGAAGAGAAAGGAGGAGAAGCAAAAGTGGGACGATCGGCATTGGTCGGAGAAGGGAATTGAGGAGATGACGGAGAGGGACTGGAGAATATTCAGGGAGGACTATAATATAACGATTAAAGGTGGACGAATTCCCGACCCAATTCGCTCCTGGAAAGAGTCAGGCTTCCCCAAGGAGATCCTCGACATCATTGACAAGGTTGGCTACAAGGATCTCACCCCAATTCAGCGTCAAGCCATTCCCATAGGTCTTCAGAATCGCGACATAATCGGCGTCGCCGAGACGGGCTCAGGTAAAACTCTGGCCTTTCTTATTCCTCTCCTCCTCTGGATAACGTCCCTACCGAAAATTGAACGGCTGGAGGAGGCCGATCAGGGGCCCTACAGCATCATTTTGGCCCCCACTCGTGAGCTTGCCCAACAAATTGAAGAGGAGACCAATAAGTTTGGTCAGCCGTTGGGCATTCGTACGGTTGTCGTTGTGGGTGGATTGTCCCGTGAGGAGCAGGGCTTCCGTTTGCGCATGGGCTGTGAAATTGTCATTGCTACTCCTGGACGATTGATAGACGTCCTTGAGAACAGGTATTTGGTACTCAATCAGTGCACCTACATCGTACTCGATGAGGCTGACAGGATGATTGACATGGGCTTCGAGCCCGATGTTCAGAAAATTCTCGAGTACATGCCAGTTACCAATCTCAAGCCTGATAATGAAGACGCTGAGAACGAGGAGAAGCTGCTGGCCAACTACAATACCAAGAAGAAATTCCGGCAAACGGTCATGTTTACCGCAACGATGCCGGCAGCTGTTGAGAGACTAGCTAGAACTTATCTTCGTAGACCAGCTGTTGTCTACATCGGGAGTGTTGGCAAGCCGACCGAGAGGACAGAGCAGATTGTTCACATCATGGGGGAGGCGGACAAGAGGCGAAAACTCATGGAGATACTGTCGCGGGGTGTCGAACCACCGATTATTATTTTTGTCAATCAGAAGAAGGGAGCAGATGTCCTGGCGAGGGGATTGGAAAAGCTGGGGTACAATGCTTGCACACTTCACGGTGGCAAGGGCCAGGAGCAGAGGGAGTATGCCTTGGCTAGTCTTAAAGGTGGTAGTAAGGACATTCTAGTGGCCACTGATGTCGCTGGCAGGGGTATTGACATCAAGGATGTCTCCATGGTCATCAATTATGATATGGCCAAGACCATTGAGGACTACACTCACAGAATCGGAAGGACAGGGAGGGCCGGTAAGGCCGGTCTCGCTATTTCCTTCTGCACCAAGGATGACAGCCATCTTTTCTACGATCTCAAGCAGACAATTTTGAGCAGTCCTATCAGTACTTGTCCACCCGAGTTGCTCAATCATCCCGATGCACAGCACAAGCCGGGAACTGTTGTCACTAAGAAGAGGAGGGAGGAGAAGATATTTGCGTGAGGGAATTCTCTTGGAATTGGTGAGTTGCCATTTTAACCCCTCCTCCATACCACAAGAAACTTATTGTTCATTATTTACAAATACTAAATCTTAAATACTTTATTCAATTGTAAATCGTACACTCTTCAAACTGCTCACGTTTTTTTTTTTTGTATTTTCTTTGGTTTAATTAAGCTGGTGGGGGTGGGGGAATTACGTAATTGGGATCAGGTACTCGACAGTCCTCGGAATAATCACCGGGAAGGACTCTCTCTACTATTTTTGCAAATTTCTCCAATGGACAGGCGATATGACAATTTTTCAACTTCAGCGGCTGGATCTCGTGGTCCGGTGCATTTTTTTGGAATATCTGAGGATACAGAGTTTTCATAATATTTTTATTATCCTTCAACAAATGTTGAACTCTGTCAACACAAAAAAATTGACAAGCAAGCAGTGAAATCCAAAAAATATTGCTATTATCACCTGAACATTCCATTTTCCATTTTCCTCGTGCAATTCTATGATCACCATGAACGAGTATCCTGGTGGTTCTCCATCCCACAGTTCCAGTGCGCTCAGGACATTCACTAGAGTACTATCATGCGCAACATAAGCGAACATTTTTCTATCAGTGGGTGTTAATGTTCCATTTCTTTTCTCCTCCATTTTCCTCAGGAGTTTTTTAATAAATGGCCCACCAGATAATTTTCGCAATTCCTCAGTGAAGACGTTCATTCTGTAGCTCAAGATGAGAGACGGCAACATCTTCTCAGGAAAATAGGATTTTACCCAGGAGGGGAGCACCAGCATTGGCATTTGGGCCTGAAATTGATCATTTTTTTTTCATCAAAATTGATGGCCCTCGGTTGGGAAAAAAAAAAATTTGCCATTGATTGGGGACTTTAATTTCTTCCTTTTCGAAGTAGACAATTACCTCGGCATGTAATGTACCGTAGACATCGGCAACATCTTCAGCTGTTTTGATGGATTTTCCGGTTAATCGCTCGAGCTCCTCGTACATTTTTTTATTTTCCTTATTGAATTCCTGGACTACTTTGTGATTATCCATTTGTAAACGTTCCATCGTGAATTTTGGACAGGCATTCCAGATGATTAATAACTGGATATAATTAATGGATTATTATATTAATTAAATCCAGTGATTTTTTCGTTATACATTGATATTAAATTGTCCCTTTTTTTTCTGTTGTTTTTAGTGTATTCGATGGTAATTACCTGGTCATCGGTCCTTGTCCAGAAGTGGAGTACCACCGGCTGCCAGGGTATGTCGGCCTTGAATGTCTGCTTCTCGGTGGGTTTCCAGAGGGCGGAGGACAGAATCGAAGCTGTCATTTTCGTACGATCAGATGAAGTACTCTGGAGCCAGAATTTATTCGGACTGTACGATTCGCCCAGGAAGTGGTCGTAGCGATGACGAAGATATGCACCGGTGTTGTATACATTTATTCTACCTTTCTAAAACGTGTGAATGATTGATTTTCAATTGTTTATGTTGAATAAAATTAATGACCAATGACAGGGGACAATTTTTCACGATTTTGTCTTGATAATTAGGGTCAGGGGGAAAGTGAGGTTAATTAACCTCACTTGCTCGGCGTCATTCACTTACATTTGTCAATTGACCCCATCCGTAAGGTGCCATGGAGTCATTAATATGAGGATCCTTGGGATATGTATCCACAGGTGCTCTCTCTCCATGTCGCATCAGCTTTAATCAAAATTTCTTGTTGCATTTGTTTGCATTTTCTTTGAAAAAAATCGAAGAGGATTATCAATAAATGCGAAATAATGATATGTCAAATGGGGAATCAGTTGAACCAGTGGACTACGTAATATATTGCCACTGTTATCACTAGTACTATCAGAATTGTTAGGAAAATGTAGCGAGCAAAGCCCAGCATGAGACAGAACATTTTTTTTTTCCTGCTTGATTTATTCAATAGTTTGAATGCTGTCGCAAATTAATGAATGAAAAAACGAATGAAACAACGGCTTTAGAACAAAATAGGACACATTCTCTGGGGAGAATTCAATCTAGAGAACAATGTACCCGACGTTTTATCCTCAATTCAATGATTCGGGAGACACTAGGGACGTTAGAGACTAATTTGTTTTATTTTTTCCGAAAAATTCTGGGTGACTTAATTTTTCTGCCTACATAGACCGAAGAAAGTGAGCATTTCTAACCGAGCTAAGTGAGGTTAGAATGCTCACTTTCGTCCACTTCGGCAAAAAAATCGTACTCAACCTATTCAATCCTTGGGAGAAAAATCAGACAAGCATTCCACAGGTGCTCACAAACCCTCGCCTTCTGCTCGGGTCGTAATTTAGCACGTGAGGACGACTTTTCTACTTTTCCTGCCTAGGTCAGAAATATACTTTTACTTACAATTGTCACCTGTCGCAAGGTCTCTTGATTTACTGAGCCTCCTCGGGGATCCGGGTCTCGGGAAACTGCCGCTGGTGATCCTAGAGGCGTAAATTAATTGTTAATTAATTAGAATTGATGGAGAATTCATTTTAATGGAGTGAGTTTTTTTAGAAGGAAAATAGGATTTTCGTTTTTTGCTGTTGGGAATTAGCTCTTTGGTATGGGTGGCTTCGGAAAAACAATTGTTTATAAATAGGAAAGAGTGTCAGGAGCGGAAAATTTGTAAACATTACGAATAATTGTGGCCTCGCACATGTTCTCAAGTCATGAGCACAATCTCGAATAGTTAAAAGTCAAAAAAATTGTGATTTTCCTTGGCAAATGACGCCTGGGGCTCGATAAAAAGTTCAATGGGGTCGAGATTCGATAATTAGTTGAGTGTTGGACGAATGTCGGTGAATAAACAATAAGGAAATACTCCTACAGATCGAAATAACTCCGGGCTCATTAACTTATCATTACGACCACTCATTGGATAACAAATCATTGCTCCTGTAGAGTGCAAATGATTTCCCCCCAGTTTTTGTGGGGGGTTTTTTTTTTTGTTTATCGACTATTTCCCAACGAAAATTTGAGGAGTGATGGGGGAAAGGACAATTTTTTAATCAACTGATCAGGGAATTGTGAATAAATGAGTGTTTTTATTTATTAGTCGGAACTGGTGGACAATATTTCTGCCAAAACAAACTAAAAAAATTAATCAAGTACTCACCCTCAGCAATATTGATAACAGCGAGCCACGTGTAGACAATTCCTGCCCCCCAGAATGGCGATAGACCCTTGTACATGATTTTCGCGTGCCCCTCGCCTCCAGACTGAAGTTTTTTCCTTCGAAATCCTAGCTCAACGATATCACTATCGTTCGTCCCCATTGTTCCTTCCAGTATTTAACACTAACTGACACCTGGAGGGGAGAATATCCAGTATCAATGAATCTCCGTATCCAATCCAGCTGATGAGGTCCGTTCAATTGACAATTATCATTAAGAAAAACTGCAGTCTAATTGAAAAACAAATTTCTCCGGACTATCGGCTACAACAATTGTCCACAATCAACATTTTTAATAACAATTGCCACCTTCCCGATGTCACGTAACAGCTGATATGCAAGTAATTGTTTTTAATCAGCAAGAATACTGGGTGGCAAGACCGAATTTTCATTGATAAAGAGTGATAAAATTGCCAAAAACCCATTGGTAATTGTTTTTCATTTGTTTATGTGCTTTAATATTCAGTATGTATTTACTCGAGTTGAAAAAAAAATGGACCTCTGGGATTATGAGGGCCATCTACGAAGCACCAATTGCGTTCAACTGCACGAAAATATCCTCGTTGAATTATTCAATGAAAATAATTTAATCATAATTGCAAGATTTTTTTCAATTGGCGTATTCCGAGTTGTGTCAATACGATTTACGAGCACGTGGAGACATCCTCGTGATCAAGACCATTAGCATGATATGCGGATGTGAGGGTTATTTAAGAGTCAAGAGGAATATTCTGTTTCACTATTTTTTAATGCCGAATAGATTTGTTGGAGATGTTATGTCACGGATAAAGTGAATAGATATATTCCCTGGTTATTCGTTGAGTTAATAATAATCAGCTGGAGTTAATCTGGGGACAGTTGATTATTTTTGGGAAAAATGTGGACATTCGGAGGAATTTTTCCACCTTTTCCCTCCCTCCCCGCTCAACAAAAATTATCCCCACCAGAATTTTTTCTTTATCCTCGTTACCCCGGATAATATTGATTGTCATTTTGTGATTTCTTAATTCCATCGATCGTCACTTGTCGTTGTTTAATTTCCCTGGCAACTCGTGCCATCCGGACTCCAGTCACTCGCCATTTCCCCCGATTTTGGGTCACTAACGAGTTATTAATTGATTGACGAATTGGGCGATCGTTGGATTATATCAATCAATCGTGGATCGTTCGAGTGATAGCGGAGGTCAGAGTTTGGCCCCTAAGACAACCGGGAAGTCCCGTCATCGCAAGACGCGCAGCGCCGGCTCCAAGGTCAGCAATTAAAATCAGTTTATTACTGAATAGGTCGGAATTCATTTGCACAGGATTTTCTCGCACTCTCGCTCTAGGAGTGGTCGTTAATTTATCCAAATTCTTATGCAATGATAGTTGATAGCGCATGGTTAATTTATGGGTTTGATTCAAGTCAACGAGGAAATCGTTTTTTTTTTTACTGATTAAATCACTCATTTTCATCGCAACTGTCGAGAGAATAATTGATTGATTTTTTTGGGGCTTGATGAGGAAAAATTGCAAGGAATGCGTTCTTGGGGGCTTTCTGGAGGTGGTAAAATCCATGGCTACTATTTTTATTTCCAAAATATCAGATTTTTAGAGTACGTAATGGATTGACAAAAAAATTCCCTAGGTTTCTTTATTTGGAAAATTGAATTTTGTTGAAAAAAGAGAATTACCCAGAGAATAAAATTCCCCTCTGCCATCTAAAAATTCCCCAGGATCTGGACAATTTGTCGACAAATGGTCGGCATTCTGTCTGTTGGATATTTACCCAAACTTCTTGCTAAATAAATTGACTAAAAAATTAACAAAAAAGACTTCAGGGAATGAACGAAATAAGTTCGCCGATATCGTGAGGCGAAAAATTCCGGGAGTGAAATAAAAATTCACGCAGATTGTAAGGTGACAAGTGTGTTAAAGTATTACATTAATCGAAAACGACACCTGAAATCATCCTCGGAGAGTCTTAAAGTCCCTTCAAAAAACTATGGATGCCAATTTTCCTCCAGCCTCCCCCGCCCCCCGAATTTCCTCACTTCCTCGCCTCAACGTCCCCAAAAATTACCTCAATTAATAATAAATCCAGGCCCGGACAATGACGAATTCATCGGGCGAAGGTGGTCGCGAGACATCGAAGTCCGGTGATCAGCCAGCAGTATCAAATTCAGCTCATCACATGCAATCACGAAACAGTACTACCTATGGACATACCACAATGCGACCCAGATCCCTGTACACCACTCACAGCTTTACTCCACAGGCGGATAATACTAATTTTCAAGTTAGTACCAATTTATTTATTTATACATTTATCATTTATCTCAGCGCCCCGCCTCCCCCGGCCCCTCCCCCGCGGGCCGTCTGGTGGCGTGGCTTCCCCATTTCAAAAATGAAAAGGAAAGAGATAAAAACAGACGACGAAAGAGAAAATATATCGTACCGCTGATAATTGATCAATTATTTATTTATCATTAATCACCTCATTAATCATTAGTCACCTCATCCCCTCGTCCCTTCGCCCCTCCCTCAGGCCGAAAAAGATGAGAATGCCAAAACAAACGTCTCTTACATTGATTTTTAACAATTTATTCCCGGGAATTCATCATTTTTATTTATCACCGATGATTAATTGTTCAGGGGACGCCATTTTTTTTAATACGTTTTCATTTACGCCAAAAATTATAATTTAATACGTTTTTATTTACGTCAAACTTACAAAAGAAAAATGGCGATGAAGACATTGTTTGCAATTTCTTTGGCTTGCCCTTTTCAAGAATGGAAAGGGAAGAGATGAAAACCGGCGACGACAGAGAAAATGTCGTGTACCGCTGATAATTGATCAATTATTTATTTATCATTTATATTTAGTGACCTCATGCCCTCGTCCCTTCACCCGCCCTCAGGCCTCAGGCCGAAAAAGAAGCGAATGCCAGAATAATCCTCTCTTACATTGATTTCTAATAATTTATTCCTTAGAATTCATTATTTCTATTTATCACTGATGATTGATTGTTTAGAGGACGACATTTGTTAAAAATACGTGTTTATTTACGTCATCAAACTCAAGAAAGGAAAATGGTGATGGAGACATTTTTTGCCGTTTTGATTGATGTTCAGTAGTTTTTTTTTTTATTTAAAAAATGGCAAAGTCATTTGAGTTGTTTTGAAAAGGAGTTTTCTTGTTGAACAATTTCCTGTGATATTTTGGACAACCCAGGCAACAAAATTATCCGTTACCCTTTTAAATGGCGATGCAAGATCGGCAAATTATGGAAAATTTGTCGCAAAATTGTTTTTGTTTGATAATTTTTTAGCCACCAGACTCTCCATTCAAGAAAAGTATATCTTCTCGAAGGAGTCTTTATTTTTTTTTCTCTCCAGTCTTATGATAATTACCGTCACGTTGGACATTAATAACCCAGGAATTACGTAAAGACGCCGACAATTGAATGACGATAGCTTATCATTTGGTGGTATCACCTGGTTGTGGCGAATAGGGGACTGTTGTTTCAGTCTCAAGGAGAATTCTATCATCTATCACCTGCTCCGTTGATTATTTATCACTGTCGGGGGGAGGGCAATTATGGATCTGGATCGGGAACTTGATAATTTTGGAGGATTAGCAGTACGACGAGATAAGATTTGGGGATTTAGGGAGATTAGTTTTTCAGAAATGTTCATCATTAGAGTTTATCAAAAATGTCGGAAAATGTCCGACTCAATTAACTGTAAATAATACTTTTTACTAAAGCGTCGATCCTCTCAAAAAATAATTACCCTATGCCCTAGGGCCTAGGGAGCTGTCGTGTCTAATTCGAAAGCCGAGAAAATGTCCCCCAAATTTTCCTCATTTTCCCTTGTAGGAATGCAATAAACTCTTCTTTGCAATTTTTTGGTTAACCAAAAGCGTTACTCCGATTTTTCCAAATACTTGGAGACTCCTCCGGGGGAACAATGGCACAATCTAGCTGGGGGTGGCGCCTCGTACCCCAACGGACTCCTCTGGCGCCCCAGGAACTCCAAAGGGGCTCAGTACTACCCCGAGGATACTTCTTATCAGGAAAATTGGAGGGATCACGAGAACCCTGAGAGTACGACTGTTGGGGCTGTAGCCACACCTCACGGAACAATTTCCCTCCGTCTTCACAACAGAATTCGAGTGGATATGACAATAGATAGAGCAGTACGGGTGATTAATTTCAAGGTAATTTAATTCTAAAATGCCTAACAGCCCAAAAATCAGCTGTCAACCAATAAATCGAATAAACTCACGAAGTGGGGAGAAAATGGCGGCTGATAAATAGATTATTACTGCTTAATTGCGATGAATTTTAGAACAATATTGTGCTATCCCTGAATGGCTCAGGCTCGGACGCAGCTCTGCTGCATCCCAATGGACGTATCTACCAATACGGCTCACGCGTAGAGATCCTCGCTCACGACTCCCACGGGAACAACAAGTTCGTTTCACTTGATCATTTGTATTTATCCATTTTCTAATTAATTGCCGGGATTTAGGTACGCCAAGATGTGGTACAAGGGCGTCAGTTTCACATCGGAGCAGTGCGCCCTTGTGTATCTGGTGGACGCTGCCGGCACCAGAACAACAACCGATTCATTCTCGGACATGAGCCAGGTAAATTGTATCCTTCAATTGTTTTCCCCTCCCCTCTCCCCAAATCCACTCACTCCCATCCCCTCTGCCCCTTCCTTTCAAGGACTTCTCGCTGAGCGTCTTCTACTCGGAGTCCCGGCACGGTCCGGGCTGCCTCCAGGAAGCCACTGCCGCCCTCGGCGCCGCTCAGTACTGGCTGACCGACGAGGGCGTCGAGAACTGGATGATAAACAACGTCAGGATTTCCCAGACGCCCGATGGCCTCGTCAGAATCGCCAGGAATAGCAACAAGTACCAGCTGAGAACATCGCCCAGCAATGGGACTGCTTCCCTGACGACGCCATTTCTCCACTGCACCGCCTCGCTTGGCCAGACCTCCCATCTCTTCGTTAGGAGGGGCGAGAGGAGGATGCACTACGACGGCACCAGCTTCATCGTCAGAAATGCCGGCCACAGCGCCGGATTTGACGATAATAATCAGCTGAAGGTGTATTAACCTGGCCAGGAGCTTCGTCCCAGGGCATCAGCGGTGGAATACTTAGAGGGACTCTCCAGGGGGATTCAGTAGGAAACGAAAATTCATTTACTTCGGGGTGGACAGGCTTTGGGGGAGTAAGTCCCAGGAGATGTTTTTTATTAGGAATGGTAATGGGGTAGATAATTAGGGAATATGAAGAGCTGTTGATAAACCGATTGTTCCTTCGATTCAAAATTGAAATGTTTCAACTAATTCTCCCGAGATTAACTAAAAATTTGCCAAAATAGTTCTTTCAATGGTTCTTTTTTTTTCTTTGAATTTATTATTAAAAATATCAAGAAGAGCTTGAAAATAGTTGAATGTACCTAGAGGTGGGACAGAATCAAGAAAATGATGGCCTGTCGTCATGAAAATCCTCATCATCATCATCAGATTCAACAGATGAGGAATTAGCTAAATTATCGTCTTCACTTGCCTGTCTTGTGTTTTTTTCTCTGCCCTTTGAGTCTCTGATTGTCTTGATAGTTGTCAATAATCTCTGGATTACAAGCCCATTGTATAATCTGGGAACAGCTCCAGTTGAGCTCTCAATTAATTTTGATTTAGTCTGAACGTAGGAGTCGCTGATTGTCAAAATTTCGTTCAAAGTTGACAGAATTTCATTGGACTTTTGGTGAAAGGCAACGGGCTTATTTGTCGTTGTAACGTCCCTCAGGGCGTAATAATTCTCCAGGCCTTTCTGAAAATGTAAATGAAAATTATTTGCTGCAAGCAATCGATAAATCTCTTTGGATCAAAAAAATTGTCTTCTGTTTAATGTTAATGATAAATAATAAAGCATTAAAAAATATGAAACAATTTCCGGCAGAGGGCTGAATGTTCAGGATATTGTTTCATAAAAGGATTTTTTTGGTAGATATTAAAATAAAATAGCAAAAACGATGGACAAAATTACCTCTCGATCCCTGAAGCAGAGAGCAAAGGCATGAGACTCGATGAGAGTATTGAGGACATAGACTGCCTCGAACTTGTTGTCCCTGAAGAGGTCATCCCTGAACTTAAGGAGCTCCACCCATTCAGCCCTCGTAAGTCTGATCTTGGGACCCTTGACGTGGGACTTGAAGTAGAGGCCGTAGAGGAGGAAGACAGCTCCTAGCCTCTGGCTGTCATTGTAGGCGAGAGAGATGAACTCTTTAGCAATGGCAAGAGCTTCCTCCGAAAATTCTAGCATCTCTGCTTCACTCATTCGGCTCCTGAAGTTGATCGAGTGATGTTTAGTCATTTGGAGTCAGAATAGAAGCTAAAATGCCCCATGAATGAATTAATGAGAACTTGAGCTGTTGATTTTTACCCGAAAAAAAATGATAAAATCTGCTTTTTATTTGCTTTTATATCGACGTCAAGCAAATGATCTTCGAGGTCTGAATTGATTCAATAAAAAGCCGGCTCACCAATAGACATTTGTGAACTTCATGCTCCTCCACAGCTGGCAGAACCCCCCAAAGCTCCAATCCTCGGTGGTCTCGAACGCCTCTAAAATCCTTGCACAGTCCGCCTTGAAACCCGGAGCAATGACCGCCTTCGCAGCCTCCAAACCCTCCATAACTAGTCGATATACATAAATCTGGGTAAATGAACGCAGAAGGTCTTCCAACTCCTCTTTCACCTGCTGCAGTATTTTTCAATTGGAAATTCACCCTGTCAAAGTGAAGCCATGGATGAGCTTCTACACTGTTGACACCCTTATAACTTTGTTCAAACTCTGAGGGCAAGGGGGCCGGGGGCATCTCAGGGGTGGAATTTTGCGCGTTTTTGCCTACATAAAACTTATGTTTTGCTCCCGTTAGAGAGCGTGCGATACAACGTATTGTGTGTAGATTTGAGAACCCAAACGCGGCGTTTGTTTAAATTGAACTATCCAGATAAGTAAAGTACACCTGAACCAAGCTGGTGAATTAACAACGAGCTTATTTGTGGGTACGTCATAATAATAATGGATAATTGTAAGATTTTTATTGGTCTAGTTGATCTACAATAATTGGATCAATACAGGGGAATGCGTGTAGCTGTAGACAAAAAAATCTTATAATCAACGATTATTATTATTACATTCAGGTTTCAGGTGTATTTTAAAAATTATTTTCCTTAGCTGAAAAATTCAATGTAAACAACGCCGCTTTTGGGTTCTCAAATCTACACACAATTCGTTGTATCGTACGCCCTCTAACGGGAGCAGAAAAATAAGTTTTATGTAGGCCAAAAGGCAGAATAATTTTAACAAGTTATTTTAACGAATATCTTATATCTCGGGAACTACTAGGCCAATCAACGTCAAATCAATTTCGTCTGAAAGGGCTCTAAGAGCTGTAACAGATTTTCCACTTTTTAACGAAAAATAATTTTTGAAAATTTATTAATCAAGAACACGTTTTGATAAATTTTTAAAAATTATTTTTCGTTAAAAAAGAGGAAAATCTGTTACAGCTCTTCGAGCCCTTTCAGACGAAATTGATTTTACGTCGATCGGCCCATTAGTTCCCGAGATATAAGGTATTCATTAAAATAGCTCCTTTTAATGAATACCTTATATCTTGGGAACGAATGGGCCGATCAACGTAAAATCAATTTGCTGTAACAGATGTTCCGCTTTTTAACGAAAAATAATTTTTGAAAATTTGGTAATAATCAAGAAAAAGTTTTGATAAATTTTCAAAAATTCTTTTTCGTTAAAAAGTGGAAAATCTGTTACAGCTCTTCGAGTCCTTTCAGACGAAATTGATTTTACGTTGATCGGCCCATTAGTTCCCGAGATATAAGGTATTCATTAAAATAGCTCGTTTTAATGAATACCTTATATCTTGGGAACTAAT
>JAPYZM010001062.1:0-21785 GCA_030522845.1 Psyttalia concolor
GTCTCAAATGGCGACTGCTGATCATCAACTTGAGACTGTCAAGACTCAACTTGAGATTTTCAAGTCTTCAACTACGATTTTCTAAAACATTAAGTTCATTCTCTAAAGTCTCAATTCCAAACTTTAAAGTCTCAAGTGGCACATGAGTCCCTCAGGTTGCCCTTGAAAAGTCTCAACTTGGGACGTGCAAGTCCACAAGTCGAGTCCGTACTCTCAACATTCGTTTTGTTTACTTAAAAAAATCAACCCCAAAGTCAACCTCTTTCACCCCAAAGTCCCTAAAAAAAAACCCTCCACTTTCCATCCTCCAATAAACACCCTGACCTTGAACAATTAATTATCGGATTCTCAAAACTACATAAGCCACACTGAACTCCACGAAAACCCCTATATGGTTATCGTGTGGCGATACTATTATAGACCCTGATAAGCGTTATGTAGTGGCCACGTGTTCAACGCTTGTGCGAGTACGTGAGCTGTTCAGCGTTTCAGGTTCACATGCACGTGCATATGTGAAAGTAAGTGAGGTATAAAGGCTCTTGATGACTTTGGCGCGTGCGCACTGTTTGCCAGTACCGCGGGACATCGAGCTACATGAGTATAAACATTGTTGAGAAGATACGCGCATACATCTGCTGGTATGTGATAGAGTTCATAGAAGGGCCGGGGGAGGGGGGGTCAAGGGCTGGGCGACATTGAGATGGTGCCAATCGTATGCTAATGGGTATTTAGTATTTTTATGGGAGCATTTTTTTTTTACGGAGGGTTTCTTTTTCGAGGGCGCAGACTTCATGGAATATTACCGTCGAAGACTCGCGCTCTTTGTGAGCCTGACGCGACTCAAGATTTTAACCTTCCGGGTTGATAGAAATCCTTGATTTTTAGTGTTTTCCAAAGTTTGAGACTTGAAGACTTGGGTTGAGTTTTGAAAGTTTCAAGTTGAAACATGAAAGGTTTGAGTTGAGACTTTAAAGTCTCGGGTTGAGTGTTGAAAGTCTTGAGTTGAGACTTGGATTTTTCAAACTCAGATTTGGAAGTTGAAGATTTCAACAGTAAATTGAAAGAACAGAAATTACTAATTTGAGACTTCAAAGTTTTCGATTAATACTTTAAAGTCTTTAGGTGAGACTTGAAGGTTTCCGGTGGAGACTTGATAGTCTCAAGTTGAGACTTTAAAGTTTCTAGTGGAAAGTTGATAGTCTCAAGTTGAGACTTCAAAGTTTCTGGTGAAGAGGTTCTCTCAAGGGAGTTCAAAGTCTCAAATGAAGACTTGAAATTTTCATGACAACATACTCATATTTAGGTAACTCATAGAGTTGAGCAGAGTAAGGCCCACGAGCTCTACGAGACAATTTTGGACTTTCATGGGACCATTCGCGTTTCATTCGACTTCTTTTTTTAGATAGGGGAGCAGAGGAACAGAGGGACTAATATGGAAATTTGTTAGTGATTAATTATCCGATTTTTGATTAACGAGTCCTCGGCCCTCGCGAGATTTATCGTCGAGGAGTTGAGGAATTCCTGGAAATATCCCGGGCCTTTCGAGTACGTGTAGTTCTTAGATACCTCGGCGCGAATGATGGACTTTTGCGGCGCTCGGTATATCATTGGGAAAATGATGTATCGAGGGAGTCCGATTACAACGGGTCACGATCCCCATTATGTCAGGGTTTTCTTGTTTCCTAGACAAATTAGAATCTGATGGGGCGTCAGGTAGATTTCTACTCTGATAACAAAATTCAAATATTTCTGATATTTACATTTTTTATACAGCGAAATATGAGTGACAATGAATTTTCTTCATCCGCAACTACTAACTACCATTATCAAACAATTATAATAACCAATTACAATTAATCAAAATTAATCAATTAAAAATAGACAATAATAATCAAAAAAGATTTGAAGATCTGAATTGATTATTTTTGAGTCTTGGACGAATATGTCCAATTCTAACGAAGATAGCGAAATTTGTTACAGGACCTTTTTTGTAGCTCTCCGTTTGTTCTTCAAAAAAGGTCCTGACAAAATTTCTCTAGCTGCCTCAGGTTCTGAGATATTCATGGAAAAGTGGTCGATTGGTTTCACCGCGAAATTACAAATTTCGGAGAAATTGTTCCCGGAAATATTTCATTGAGCACAATAATTGGGCCTGAATGATCAGAATGAATGATGGAAATGACGGAGTAAATACCATGTGGTTTACAAAAGGCGAGGGCACACAGCGCCACCATCGATCGTTTCGTGCTGGGGCGAAACTGCTTTCGGAACGCGAATCAACGGGCGCGCGCGAGCAGAAGAACGCTACCCGATCGATTTACGAGCCCATGGCACTTCCCAAAAAGAACTGTGCCAGGGCCTGATTTACATACTCACCGATACTTGAGTATTAAATTCGAGATTATGTACACATTTTTAGGACACTTGCACTCGTACTCTTAATTTCCACTTAATTTCAACAAAAACAAAAAAAATTATCTTCACGGAAAAAAATTTTCGTTTTTAGAAATCGATTTAAAAGTTCCTAATTATTTTCGCCAGCAGATAACACATTTGACGACAATTTGATGGGGGCAATTGATATTGAGGGAATTAGAGTTTTAATTTATTTTATTGTGTAAATATTCAGTGAGAAAAAGTGAACGATTGGAGCGCACCCGGAGCGCGAAGAGCGTCCGTCCATCACTGGTAGCCCCCACCCGGCATGACCACTTTTGACCCTTTCCACGGGGACCGGCCCACGGGGCCCAGCGAGAGGTCCTCGCGGGACTCACTCGGCCCCGACTCTCGATGGTGGATCCTAGCTGAATAATTCGGGCTCTTCTTTCCTCGGTTTTCGCATGGTTCGAGATTTTTTTTGCCCGTGCCGTTGAATATTATTGATTCCTAGTGCGGTATGAAAATTTTCTGGTGTTTTCTGCAGGTCAAAATTACTTTCAAAATGGAGGGGAAAGATTTAATTGAGGTCGATTAAAGAACTATTGCGCGCCTCAAGGGCTTTGAAGGCCGGGGAGCTTGTGAAGGTCAAAAAGGTCAAATAAAAGTGAAAATTTGCTCTTTAATTAGGCCCTTGCGACCTTTATTACGTTTTTGTTTATACCAGTGACGTCAAATTATATTCAGTTAATTTTTCCACTCCGCAGATTTACAATATTTCCATCTTTATTGCAAGGGCCATAAGGGCCATTAAAATTAATTGTCATTCCAGGGCCTTTATAATTTTTATGACCCTCAATCTTCAGTAGTTTTTTTAGTCGTCTTTCGATAATGAAATTAGAAATAATTACAGATGGTTCAAGACCCTTAGCTTCTGGGCCCTTGAGACCCTTACGACTTCAAGTGCCCTTAGAACATCCATTATCATTGAATCATCAGAGTTTACACACTTGAAAATTATTTGCATAATCTCAATGACCCTTAAGAACCCCCCGACCCTTACGACCTCACATTCCCTTCGTTGTGACATTAACGTAAAATTGCAGCGACTGAAGATGATTTCCCTCCCAGATTTATATTTTTTTCCACCTTTTTCATTCGCCCCCGAGCGATGTACGGCACACAAAATTACTCGAGAATTTCCCAGCAATCAACTATCAATTTTAAAGCGTTCGTAATGCAAAAAGTGGTCGTAATTTCCCCGGTGTATTATGATGCGTACCGCAGTCGCTTCATTGAAAATGGAAAGGGGCACGTCACAGGACGTGGGGGTTTAATGACACATTCGTCCTTCGTGGGCTCGCTTGACTCCTAGTGGGGTTATTTAGTCAGAGTTTTTCGTCGTTTAGGAAATAATATGAAATATGATAAAAGTTAAGTCAAGCGCCGATGATCGTACTGGCAGAGGCGCTGGTATAGGCGTTACTCAAGAGGCACAATTATGCAAAAGGCGGTTGCACATCCAAAGATTGAGGGGTATGAGGAAGACGTGACGTTAGAGGCTAACGCACCGAGCCCTACTGGCGCCGATTACTATTAACGTCTGTCTACAATCTCTCGTGAGATCGGTATACATATAAAAAAAAATTATGGAAAAATTCTATGTACAAAATTACGTTTAATTGAATCAATTGACAAAGTAACGGGTAGTCAGAGTTCTGATGACTTTAAAGTCTCCAATTATAATTTTTCCGTTACAATTTGAGATTTGCCAATCACAAATTGAAATTTTCAAGTCAAAATTGAGAGTTTCAAGTCTCAGACTTTAAAAATCTCTAAACGAGTCTTAAAAATATATAAAATTAGGACTTTAAACTCCTACAGTAAAATTTTACACAACTTAGATTATGACTTTAAAAATCTCAAATTGGAACTTTAATTGTCCCAACTTGAAGCTCTCAACTTCAAGTCTCAAATTCAGACTTTAAAAGTCTCTAACCGGGACTTTAAAACTTATCGAATTAGGACTTTCAATCCCTGAAGTGGGATAAAGGACAACATAAAGGAGGACTTTAAAAATTTCACAATGGATCTTTAGTTGTTTCAACTTGAACCTTTCGAGTCTCATTCTAGCTTTCAAGTCTAAACTGGAAACATTCCAAAGTCTCAACTTGAGACTTTTTAAAGTCACAACTTGAGACTTTTCAAAGTCACAACTTGAGACTTTTCAAAGTCTCAACTTGAGACTTTTCAAAGTCACAACTTGAGACTTTTCAGAGTCACAACTTGAGACTTTTCAAAGTCACAACTGGAGACTTTTCAAAGCCTCAACTTAAAATACTCCCCAATTGATTCCCAACTTGACTCATTCAAGTATCAACTTAAGTCTTTGAAGTCTCAACTTAAAACTTACCACTTTAGACATTTCAAGGTCACAGTAAAAATTATCAAATCAGTCACATCAAAAATTATTCAAATTTTAATGCCTGGGATCCTGCAAACCGAGATCAAATCGCCAGTCTCAACACACCCCTCTCTTTTTTTTCCTCCCCAATACACCTTGGGAGTTACCGACGCGATACTTCGGCAAACACCATTAAAATTTTGCGCGTTTTGAGAATACATACAATATAACAAAACGTAGACAAGAAGATACCCCTCGAAGTGCTATAAACACAGTAGCTATACAATGTTGGGCCAACAACGAAACGCATAATGTAGGCCGAAGTATCCATGGGGGTACAGTGGTAGTGGCGCCCAGTTATTTCACCAGATTTAGTGGGCACACAAGGTTGGGCGCGTGCTGATAATGCTGCTTCGACTCAACCTAACACCCATTCCCCACGGCAGTCTCCGCCGCATCCGTGAAAAGGGATGGGCGTGAGAAAGCGAGACGGAAGATATCACCGGGAGTAGGGGGGGGGGGGGGGGGTGGGGGTGGGTTTTCACTCGCAGACATTATTTTTCCAGATTTTTACCCCCGCAAATTAGCTCTCTTATATCCTCCCCCACCCTCTTACTCTTGCGAGCAACGTGAAGTATGCAACCCTTCGCGTCTTTTTTTATGGCTCTCTATGTTTTCTCTCAGGGTGAAAGAATGAACTGCGGTAAATTGTGTTTGTCCCTGGTATTTTGTTGGAATGGTTCGGATGGAGATGAAAAGTTGTTTTTTTTTACGTTTCTGTGATTATTGTGGGTAGCTAGAGAAATTTGAACTTATTGTGGGGGTTGAAAATTTTCAAATTGTCATTCGATACTTTTAGGTTTTATATTGAAACTTTCAAGTATTAAATTGGGCCAGTCAAGTCTCGCATTGGGACTATCAAGTTTTTAAATGGGACGGTTAAGCGTCAAGTTGGGGATATTGAGTCTTAAAGTGGGTCAGTCAAGTCTCGAGTGGAGACGTATTAAATTGGGTCAGTAAAGTCTCGCATTGGGACGATCAAGTTTTTAATTGGGACGGCTAAGGCTCAAGTTGGGGATATTGAGTCTTAAAGTGGGTCAGTCAAGTCTCGAGTGGAGAAGTATTAAATTGAGTCAGTAAAGTCTCGCATTGGGACGATCACATTTTTAAATGGGACGGTTAAAGCTCAAGTCCGGGACATCGAGTCTCAAACTGAGTCAGTCAAGAAATTGGGTCATTTCGGTCTCGAAATGGGACTAAAGTCTAAACTTGAGACCTGACAGTCGTACTTTAAGCCCTGAAAGTCTTAATCTGAACCCGAAAACTGTCAAAACTCTCAATATTCTCAATTTCAGACTTGAACGTCTCAATTTTAAACTTGAATGGCCTAACTCGGAACTTATAAATCGGAGTTCAAAAGTTTTCAATCTAAACTTGAGACTGGCAAGTCCTGAGTGACTAAAGTGACTGTTAGGACTTCAAATTGAAGGACTATTAGGACTTGAAATTCAAACCGATACTCACTTCGTTATGACGTCATATTTCAATGAATTAATTATGAGAATAAAAAAATATTTCCATTTCAAATAAATCAACAATTGAAGTCTCAGTGATAAACTGCTTGTAATTAATTAATTTCGATTTTTTTAACGCAAAACGATATCGTTCGTCGATTATTGGCTGCAGAGGTCAATTTTGAAGACCAATCGCCGACGAACTCTGGGTTATTTATACCGAAAACAATCTATGCAGCAGTGGAAGACCCTTGTAATTATGTCGGCTAAATTCCTGACAATAATTTTAATGCCTAAATGTTCTGATTACCACGTGATTTGGGTCATTTGTGGCTCCCCTGGATTTATTATTTTCCATCCTTTTGGTTCATTTTGATCTTTAAGCCTGACCAATTTGATATAATTTATATGCACTACCGCGTGTGCAACGGGGGAACTTTCACTGGTGGGGCTTATACACCTGCTACAAAATTAATTTTTCACTCCTCCGAGGAGAGAAATAAAAAATCATCCCTAGGTCCGGTCGAATGTGAGACTGACCTTGATGTTAAATACGTGACCACCGGCTGCGCATGTCCGTTGGACTGAGCATTTTGATATCGGAAGGCTATTGAAGACTTTATAAGGGTCATGGGGGCCACAAGAAATAAATAAAATGGAAAAAAAAATTATAGGTGAGGTCGTGAGGGTCAAGGACATACGGGCAAGCAAAATTATTTATTAATTGGCCATTTTAGGTAGTTTATTTCAAGTATTCTGGCATTTTCACGTCTTAATTTAACTCAGTCTGAAAATTAAACCTCTTTTAGATTTTTAAATCCTAATTTAAGACTTTAAAGACTTACATTGACCTTTCACTTCTCAATTAAAAATTTTTAATCCTCAACTTGAAAATTTTTGAATTCTTAATTTGAGACTTGAAATTTGAAACACGAAAGTCCCCATTCCAGACTATAAGGCCCACATTGAGAGTTGACAGTCGCGTTTTAAGATTGGAAAGTCCCAGTTTGAGACTTAGAAATCATTCAAACGATAAAGGTCGAGAAAACCACTTGTCATTCATCAATTCCCCTGGAATGTAAATTGCAATGTATTTATCGACTTAAGTGTCAGTTCATTCGCAGCCTGAGTCGTGATATTGCCCCCCCCCCCTTTCAAGCCTTCCATTCCCTCCAAATGCTATTTTAAATCCCGAACGATTATCGGTAATGTCATTCGGTCATTCCTCGCGATGAGACCTTCAATTATAAAATTTTCCTGTTTCCTGTCTATCTTGAAAAATAGGTTAGAGGAAGTGTCTCGCAGGTCTTCAATTTTTCTTCAGCAGGAGAAATTCGTTCCGAAGATTTCCGGAATAGCTGAGATTGGTAGTTATTGCTTCTCTCCCCGGCGAGAAAATTCACTGGCTACATCGTTTGCCCATTTGGGCAAAACGCCATCTACCTGCGTTCTACGATTTAGCTCGATAGTACATTAGCCGGCCATTTACGCCACAAAAAGACAATGTCCCGGGTAATGTCGAAATTATAGGCCATTTTTAAACCAGTTTTACACGAGATAATTATCATTTTTCAATTCTCCATTTGGAATTTCCTAACTCCAGGTGACCTCCCCAAAAAATTTTTAAATTTCAGACTTGGATAGTCCCAATTTTGGACTTGAATTTCATGTTAAAATTTTAATATAAATTTTCACTGGACTTCGGACTTCAATTCTATATTTTAGAATTTTGAAATTGTCTTTCAGGACTTTAGAAAGTTCTCATTAAATTTGACTTTCAGCAGACTCAACTGGAGACTTTAAAACAATAATTGAGACTTTCCAATTCCCAGTCGAAACTTTAAAGTCTTAAGTGAAAGACTTTATAAAATTTCAAAAAATTAGCTCAAGTTGGGACTTCAATTCTTAAAAACTTGAAATTAAAAAATTAAAATTTTCACAAATAAGAACCATTTGGGGGGGGGGGGGGAATGTAGAGTATCCAATGCGAAATCCACAGCCTCGAAAATCCCTGTGAGATCGTTAGTCGACTACAGACTACAGGGCCACAGGATATAAGCGAGTGTAACGGTGCAGGCTATCGAGTCCTCTTGGTCGGGGGCCGTCTCATTACTCGGTCCCTGTTGGTACCATGCTGGGCTTGCAAGCCCACCTATTGGCCGGTGCGGCCTTTTCGTATCATTCGCAATTCTTCGGGCCAGCCATCACATCGTCAAAGAGAAAAGAGACCTACAAAAAATTCTGTACATGTTAGCTCGAGAAATCCTTCAAACTTGAGTAAAAAAATGAAGAAATACAACCGCTCCCATAACTTTTGACACATTCTTAACGTTCATTAAATTTTTTAAAAGAACAATCAGACGTCAAAAGGGGGACAATAAATAAAGAAGTAGGAAAATCGGAGCCGAATATAAGGCAAATTCAATTATTTTTATTTAAATATATTTAGCGGAGCGAATTAAGAGCGACAAAATTGAAATTACGAAGATCGAAACTTTGAAGTCCCTACTGGAGACTCCCGGGGTCTGACAATCCTGCTTCCATTTTGATTTTAGTTACCCCAAAAAAAAAAAATCACTCGGTCAATATTCAGTTATAGAGTCTCCAGCGAAGAAGTTTGAGGTAACGCACCCCGCGGTGGCCTTTACCTCGTACCAACCAGCGAAAAATGATGCATGGCGTTATACGCATTTGTGTATGCGAGAAAGAAAGAAATGGTGAGTGCCGCTCTCCTCCCCCCCACTCCATTTTTGCTCCTCGGGGCCTCTGCCGGGGCCTGACGCGACGGCTCCCCCCCACTCCGATCTTCCAATCTCACCAATATAGGTATATCTAACCCCGGTACTGCCGCAAAGGCCATATACCAGTTCACCATTAGGTTATAAGCTCTCCCCGACCAGCCCGAAAATAATAACAATAATCATAATAAGAATGAGAGCTGAGGAATAAAAGGGACTATTCCTGTTACGTTACATTCCTCTTGTTTAAACTTGCCGGACCACCCCGGTATTTGGGGGCCCGTATGGCACCCATACTGCGAGCCTTGGAATATTATTTTGCCATTATTTTTTTCATTAGAAATTGTCGAGAAGAAAAATTGTTTCAGTCAAGTACATCGATACTTGATTCAAAGATTTTTTTTCAATTGACTCAAATAGGCAAAATATAATTGAATCTGTTGGAGTTTCGAATTACTTCTGGGGAGGTTTTTTTTTAGGAAATTTGAGTCAGTCGGGGAAGGTACTTGAGTCAAGTAGGGGTAATATTTTTTTCAAGTAGCGCTTACTTGACTCAAGATATTGCTTTATACTTGAGTCAAGTATAATTCCTAGTTGAATCTTCTGGGGATTTTTTTTTAAGGAAATGTGAGTCAGTCGGGGAAGGTACTTGAGTCAAGTAAGGGTAATATTTTTTTCAAGTCGTACTTGACTTGATATAAGTCGGCATACTTGACTCGAGATGCTTTCACACCTGAGTCAAGTATCTGACGGTAGTATTGAATTAATATTGTTGTGTACTTGCGTCAAGTATGATTCCTACTTGAATCAAGTATTAGTAATACTTGTTTCACGTAAGAATCCAGAGCCGCAAATATTTTTAATTCAAGTCGCAGACTGACTGGATTACATCGTTTAATGGAAGTTCAAGTCAAGCTCTGCTTGATTCAAGTTTCCTAAATTTAATTGAAGTCAAGGTTGACTTGAGTCAAGTATAATTTCTACTTGAATCAAGTACGAGTAATACTTGTCTCACGTAAGAATCCAAAGCCGCAAATATTTTTCATTCAAGTCGCAGACTGATTGGATTAAATCGTTTAATTTAAGTTCAAGTCAAGCTCAGCTTGATTCAAGTCTCCCGAATTTAATTGAAGTCAAGGTCTACTTGAGTCAAGTCGCTAACTCAACTTGATAATGTATTGAGATCCTAGCTTTGACTCAATAAAATCTACCTCAATTAGCCAACTTCGATGTAAAAATTTGATGTGTTGCGAAAACTTTAGGAGAGGATGAGAATTATTGTTTAATGACACTCACAGCATGGCCGCGGGTTCATATTCGCACGGCGAGGTTGGACATCTTCCAGAATGTTTGGCTTTAATCCAATTGCCTGGTAATTAATTACTTATTCAGAGTGTGTATAGGTCTATTGCGAGGGGAGGTTCACAGGAAAGTTAGATGATCTGTTGGTGGTATATAATTTATTTAATTTTCAAAATTTTCCGAAACTTTACGGCTAATTCTTTCTGTCCAACATTGGCAACCCTTGCAGCCCTTATGCCTTGGTAAATCTGTAAATCGACATTGTCGGAGCTAAATTCTCTCAGTAAATTTTCTAACAATTAAAAATCATAAACAAAACAATCAATCCATTCATGTACAAAATCTACAAAATTAATTCCTGATGTTTTATACTCTCTCCTAAAATCCACCACCTCTCATTACTCGCACGTACATAATCATCCATCCAGGATAATGTAATCGTCAGGTACATCCAGATGCACATCGAGCGAGTCGCGACTCGCATCCTTCTCTCTATGGCCGAGTAATTTCAGTTACCCAAATACTTAACGCGCTCACTGACTGTAACACCGCTACCACGTTTACTATAATTACGCACAGACACGTGTTTACATGTGTCCATGAATTACGTGGCACGCACACATTAAAATTCACCAATAAAAAATGGCGACGACGGTGGCCTGGATGTTGGAGTGGTTGGAGCAGAAGTAGAGGAATAATAAAATGGAATGGAAAAAAAAACAGGGCCGATGGTGGCCGGAAGGGCGGCATCTTTGACTTCCTGGGGATTATTAATTTTTAATTGCATCTTCTTCGTCGTCTGATCGCTTACGCATCGAAAAATCGAGGGGGCAGTGTGTGGAAACGTGTAATCTGCGGGTAACGATGAGTTTTCAGGGTGCGAAAGTCATCGTTCCACTTTTATTTTTCAGCGATACCATCCTCCTTTAGCCGTTGCCAATTTGCATGAGAGTTAGCCCTTTTCGCGCCTCGATCGTCGATGGAGTCCCGCCCAGGATTATTACTCTCGGGGTAATTAGTGGCAGTTGAGGATTGTCAGAGAGGCCATTGTCGCGGGGGAATTTAACTCAGATGATCTGATCTTGAATCAAGTATGACTCGAGTAGTCACTTCAAAGTTTCATGCTGATATTTCTGAAACCGGACTTCAGAATTTTAAGTATCGAAGTAATCAGCGAGGCTCAACTTGAAACCTTTAAAAGGTCAACCTTGAGTTGTCTAATTTGGGACTTTAAAGTGTCAATGAGAAGCTTTCAAGTCACAACTTGAGACTGCCAAGTATCCAAGTTGAAACTTTAAAGCCACCACTCGATTGTTTCAAGTTGTCACTTGAATATTTAAAGTCTCTAGCTGAATTTTTAAAGTCCAACTTGAATTTTTAAAGCCTTGACTTGAGAGTTTCAACTATTAACTTGAATATTTAAAGTCTGGACTTGAGAGTTCGCAGTCTTGGCTTGAAATTTTAAAGTCTCAACTTGAGAATGGCAAGTATTAAATCTTTGAAGTCTCAATTTGAGAATCTCAAGTATTAACTTGAATCTTAAAGTCTCTAATTGAAACTTTAAAGTCTCAACTTGAGAATGTCAAACATTAACTTGAATCTTTGAAGTCTCTAATTGAAACTTTAAAATCTCAACTTGAGAATCTCAAGTATTAACTTGAATCTTTGAAGTCCCAACTTGAGAGGTTCAAGTATTAACTTGAATATTTAAAGTCTCTAATTGAAACTTTAAAGTCTCAACTTGAAAGTTTCAAGTCTCAACTTGAGACTATGGTATCTCAATCTGATCAGGATCACCAATTTCGTCCTTAATACTGGCATCAGGATAAATTTCAGATCTAAAGTTTAGATACCAAATAAATATTCATCACCCTTATAATTCTTCACAAATTTATTACAATCAGAAAATGTATATTTGGCATTAACACTATCAAAAGCCACTCCCTCAATTCCACAAACACCAATGAATCACAGTCACGTACCCTGGAAAATCGTCGAATTGATGTGGCAGGCCGTGATTAACATAAAATCCGGTCATCAACTGGTATTTGAAATGAGATCGTCTATAGTATCACTCACCTCCATTTATCTCAATGTACGTCCGTCGTTTTCATGAGGTAGGCCTGGAGAAGACAGCTACAAACAGCAGTCAAAGGAAAATAGAAAGGAGACACATGTGTTGCTCAGGTATTTACCACGAGAGACTCCACTCCACCTCCAGTTTCACATGAAGGCAAACGGTAGGTAGAGGCACTCGACGACACGCGATCGCCCATAGTCAGGGTCCCCTGGTTACCCTGTCAGGGTATAAATTATCACCATTTCTTTCAAGCACAACCCCCTTGTTTATAAGGGTGCGTTGCCGATCGAACACCAGATATCTCATAACATCAAAAGACAAGGTATTTCACTCTATCGTATTCATTTCAACTGCACTCAACAAACAAAAATATCGTTCTGACTGACGGCGATTAATCGGTTTAAGTCAAGTTCCTATGAATCACACCGGAAATCAAGTTATTTTCGGTTGCCATCGTCGCCCCCACTGGAGGAAAAGAAATCAATTCCAGTCCATCAAAGGTCTCCACTTCAGATTTTCAAGTATCGATTCCTCAATTTTAATTGTCTAATTAAGACTTGAAAAATTTATCGCGAGACTTTAAACTCTCAACTTTAACTTGAGACTTCACAGTTTGAATTAGAGATAGTCAAGTACGAAATTGAATCGGGCAGATCGCGAATCAGACTCGGAATTTTAGTCTACCCAGTCTGAGTCACTCGACTTAAATCATCTCAAAAATGGACTAAAGTCAAACCGACGTCGGCTTGAATCAGAATTTTTTTGTAGTTCTTCGGGGAAATCGTTTCGTCCTTTTCATATTCTCATAGTTTATTGTCTCGTTCACTTTCCTTTTCCATCCTGGCATTTCACTTTTTCTCACACGAAGTACGAGTGTTGTATTTATTGCTTTTAAATGAACCCTCACCGTGTAATTGCGGCATGATGCATCGGAATGATTTGCGAGCCATTCAGCCGAGGTCCAGCGCCTCTTCTTCAATTATGCGAGTGTCTTCAGCTGGTTTACGGTGGGATTCTCCAGTGGAATCAGCGAGATAATGGCGAAGGGGATATCAATTTTTGTTACGAAAGTTTGGATTTTGAAAATTATTGAGAGCGATATATTTTTCTCGGAAAAGTTAGGAACCCTGATCCGCTGCACCCATGACTCACTTTCCTTACTCTCTTCCAGGCCAATATTCGTTTTCTTTTTTTTTTTCATTTTGAAATGCTTTTTCTAAGTCATACTCACTCTCCCCGAATGCATCCTTTGTTCCAAAAAGTGACCTTACGCGGCCTCAGCCACCCCAAAGAACTCTCGTAAACGTCTAGTCTGCCTAAACACGACCGCAATAAAACTGTCACCACGAGAAGATTTTCTGTTACACTTGTCAGAAGTATTTCTTAAAAATATCTAAAAAGACTTAAACTTTGAAATAAAATTTCCGAATTTTTTTGGATATTTTTTAAAACAAGTTTCAGATTTTGATAAAATTCGGGGACTATATTGATTGAGATTTTGTCATAGACAAAGAGACTATTACTTTCCGCAACATGACCTGCCATTAAAGAAATTTAAGGCCCACAAAATTCAATGTAAAACAGTTCCCGCAGAGCTTTTCCCTTTCACCATTCCCCGGCTCATCATCTCCCTCCGCCAACGATTTTCCATATTCTATCCTCCATTGTCTCCCCACCTTGGGCACCTTCACGCCTCCAAGGTCAAGGCTTCGAAAGGTTATTATCCACTGTCAACACAAGATTACGCCCCTATTCATTGAATTTACTGGTACTCATTACTAACCCAAATTCCAACGGTGAAGTAATAGTGATGGAGGTTCAACCATTGATCACTAACAGACAAGGCAGGCAAATATTTTCTCTTATAAATGAGAGGCAAGTGAAAGTAATAAAACCTCAGTTTGAAAATCTAAACTTGAGACTTGGAAGTTTGAACTTGAAATTCTTGGAAAACTTTGATTCGGAGATTTTAAGTTCCAACTTGAGACTTCTAAAAAATTGAACTTGAGTCTTTCAAGTCAGAACTTGAGACTTGAGTCATTCAAGTGCGAACTTGAGACTTGAGTCATTCAAGTGTGAACTTGAGACTTGAGTCATTCAAGTCCCCACTTGAGACTTGAGTTATTCAAGTCCAACTTGAAATTTTCAACTTCTAACTTGCAAGTCTTTAAAGACCGAACTTAAGTCTCAACTTAATAAAGAAAAAGCTTCGTCTTGAAGCCTAAAAGTCTGAACTTGAAAACTTTAAGCCTCAATTAAAGAGGCTTAAATTCTCAAAAGACGAATATTATTTTTTTTCTTTGGTTATTCTGAACTTGTACCCCACAAACGAAATTCAACAGGCCCTTTCCAAGGTCGCGAGTTCAAAAGCCTATTACCACTGGCACCACAAGATAACCCCCCCATTCATTGAACTTACTGGTACTCATTACTGACCCAAATTCCACGGGTGTAATACTGTTGAAGGGTCATCCGCTAGCCACAGGAAGGGTGAATATTTTCCCTGAACAAAATGTTATGGAGTGGGTAAGAGTGGCTAGAGGAAGGTCAGGGTTCTCGTCCCGTTTGCGGAATGTGTTTGTATTTTATAGCCACTAATACTGTCTCCTCCATATTCGTTTGAATAAATTTCACCAGTCGGTAATGCAGTTTTTTGCCTCGATGAATAGAGTCCAGGGTGAAATCGAGCAAGTGCGATGGGGGGAGGGGGAGAGGTGAGTGGATAGAGTGTGAGGCGAGACTCTATGTTGAATCCCAAGCGTTGCTCCCGCGTGGAAGGGGGACCTGGTATGCGTGAGCGAGCGAGTCGATGGCCGGCGTCACGCCACTCGGGGGGCCCCTCCCCGCCTCCCGCCGCCCTCTAGCCCCCTTTCTCAAAAGTTATGGTTATACTTCTGGCGCACGCGGGAACGGGAAAGACTCAACCTAAAAATAATATTACGCTTCATGGACATGCTTAATTTCGTCGCACTGATGAACGGCGGCTTCAGTAACTGGAAGTGTTTGAGGATCGGGATCATTTATAACTCTGGGACTTCCGCGGTGAAATAACAAATGAATTGAATGATCAATTGACGGCTGTATTTCATGTGGTTCGACGTGAGAGGCGAATGTTAGAAGTTGAAGGATTTATGGAGAAAGCGCATGGAACCATCGTCTCAGCTACTCTGTGGTTGTCATATGAAACATAAAATATTACCTTTAAAAAAGTTTTGTCTTTCCTATCACCGGCACAGTCTACGAGAGGTTTCGGAATTTATCTTTGAATTTAAGGAAAATAGGAAAATTTTTGTTAGAACATTTTTTATAGAACAAATTGCGATCTATAAAATAGGTTATTATGAAAATTTTTATATTTGCCGCGGATTCCGAGTTATTCATTGAAAACAATTTAGATGAATTGGACCTTTAAGTCGCCATGCGAAACGAATGAATTAATTATTCTGTAGATTAATCTCGTTCCATCGTCGTATCCTCATCAAGGACATGCTGAAATCATTGTCTCATCTACTCTGAAGTTGTCATATGAAATATATCAAATATTATCTTTACCAAAGTTTTATCTTTATTGCCACCGGCAAACTTTAGAAGAGGTTTTAAGATGTATCGTCAAATTTAAAAGAGATAGTAAAATTTTTGTAATAACCTTTTTTCTAGAAAAAAATGCGATCTATAAAAAAGTTCTTAACGAAAAATGTTCTACCTCTTTTAGATTTCAAGATATCCATCAGAATGCATTTCACTGAATTCCACTACATCACCGAATTCCCTAAAATATCAATCAAATTTATCATTCAATTTTCATTTACTTCAAATCCTCAAAAAAAACGAATGATTGATATTGATTAATTGAATGGGAGCGAAAATAAAAATAAATTCCCCAGAAACAGCCGTTTCGCGTCCCCTGGGGGAAGGGGGTACATACCAGGCGGTGGCCATTAGAATCCAACGACCGGAAGACATTTTGCCGAATGTCAGTCTAATCTCTCATCACATTTTATTAAAGACGGGGTACTAAAATGACTTTATCCGCGAAAGCATTTCGCTCTTCGTGCGATGCTAGTTTAAAGAAGAACGGAACAAAGCAAATAAATAAGGGCGGCAAGAAATACCGTTTCTGAATTTTTTTCCGCGTATAAAATAAAATAGAATGTCATTGAGGTACATTTCCCAGGAGAAAACTATGTGGTATTTGTTTCTTTTCACCAGACAGCATCATTATATTGCGAGTCAGTGGATTTCCGGTGGTGAAATTATTTCATGTTCCCCTGTGGCACAGATATCTTATCCGAATGACCTTTTGCAAACGTCCGATACAACTGATTTTATTGGTATTCGATATATCTCGAAACGTTCAGCAAAACAAGTATTTTCCCCTGAATTGTTCTTGTTTCGTAATGATTATATTTATTCTCACACTGCGAAAACCGCAGCATCTAACCTCACCTGGTGCCCCACGTGGCCGGGAGGAGCCGGGGCCCGAGGTGAGGGAGAATTCAAGCGTAAAAGGGCCTTAGGATTGACCCGAGATCACAGCCGCCATCTGCCCGCTGAGATCGGAACCGCCATCCGCCTTTACCCGCGCATCCCTGTCGGTAATTTCATGCCCTTCCGATGATAAAAAAAAAAGGGGAAAATATAATCGATGTTTTATTCGCGAGCGGGTAGACGACTGAAACAGACACTTCTCATTTTGAAAATTTAAAAGAGTGAAAAAAATAATTCAGTTTATAATTTTATGACTTCATATTTGAGCCCAGTTCATCAAGTCATCATCAGAATGATCATTTTCTTCGCCGGCATTCGCCAAAAATAATTTCCCCGTCATTTTTACTGGAACGGGAAACATTACTTGAGTGCTCAGTAAAATTTGTTGTCTGCTTACTAAAAATTATCTAGACGAATGCATAATTTCTTCATAATTAATTAAATCATTGGTTTGGTCATCAATGGTTTTGAAAAGCTGTAAATAATTTTATTTTCAATGTTAAATTTTGACTGGGTTGGGTAATTATTTTCTGAACAGTAAACATTGATCGCGTAACTTTCAATGGCCCCCTCGGCTTCCCCCGAAAAATTAGAAAGCCGACAGTCAGCTGTGCTCTGCCATGATGTTCCATCCGAGGGGAGGTCATAAGAGCCTGAGGGGCAGATCATAGACCGCTGGGAGACACCCCAGCGGCCATACCTGCTGTGTCACAGATCATGATGGCTCCCGTGCGTCTCAGAAGAATCGTTGAACCGGCCTAGGGCCCGGGGGCCCAAGGGAGGCAATGCTTTTTTTTTCATACAAATCAAAGAGCAAGCCTAGCACAAGGAGAAACCGTTGGAATTCCGGGTGAAGGCGAGAGATTGTGGCGAGACACTCGTCGGAGGTGGTTGGGAGCGATGAGAGACACGGCTTGGGCTCGTTAGCGTCTCACGTCCGAGCCGTCCGAGGCTCGGCTGAACTCGTGCCGGATTCGTGAGTGGGTTTATCTCGGTTTTCGCCTTAAGTGCCATGATTGACTATCTGAGGGGGAGACGGGGGACTTACTTCGAAAGGAGTTCGACGAACGTTGGAGCGTTTGCCTGAGGCTCAATCGTACCTCACTCGAACGGAAGTGGATCTCAGGCTGGATTATTTCACGACAACACGTGGATTAACACCTAATCAGCTGCATTACCACGGCAGGTCTAGGTAATTGGTGAAATTAGGTTTTAACGTGTTGCATGGTGTGTTGCACTAAAAATTACGATTCGTCTGGTAATCGTGGGAGATCGGGACGTTAGGAACGAATTACACTACTGGACAGGGAAATTCAACATTAGCGAGGAGTAAATAAATTTTTAGAGAGCGACTAACTAATTTTTATTGGTCGATTCGAAATAATACGATTGCCAAATCGAATGGGCATTTCTACTTGAGGTTTTGGGTCTGTGTACTGAGGGCAATTGTCAGTGAAAATTAGATTTACGGTGGGAATATGGTCATTTGGAAGAGGTTCATTGAAGAGATCTTGAATAATGTCGATTGACAATTTTTTCCTGCCCTACTGGTGAAATTTCACTCCCGGTGGCAACTGTTCATTCATGGAAATGCAGTCTAGAGAGTTTTAAAAACTTTCACTTTTTCCTGCCTACGCTTGAAAATCTCGCGCAAGGGTCCGAGTCGCGGAGTTGAGACTTTTAGAGAATATTTTCAACGACACTTGAATGCGCCTTCATAAAATGTAATGTCGCACTATTTGAGGATAATGTGATATAATGTACTTGAATATTGTCGGGTCTACTATGAAAAATGAAAAGTTTTAGAAAAGAGTTTATAAACAGAATTTTAGGGGAGAATTTATGGAAGAGTTCGCAGAAGAATTTATAAAAGATCTTGTGAGAGGATTTATGGAAGTGTCCCGGTGGGGTAGGAAGAATAATACGTCTTAATATACTTCAGCTATTTAATCTACTTTGCCTCTGACAATTACAATATACAAAAAAAGTTATGACCACAGAAGATGCTCGCAAAGAATAAATTTTTTGTCAAGCCAATTCTGTAATTGTTATTAAGATATCATTAAAAATAATGCACATGTCCAGACAATTTTTAGTGAGGGCTAAACGAATTTTACTGAGAAATTGGGGGAATTTTCCGCGAGGAGTTAAAATATGCCACGATTATATAACGGACAGGGAATTTCTCCTGAATTTATCTCTCCGCGGGGCTTTAAATGCTTGTCCGAAGAATCTTCAATCGGCAAATTTTTTTTGTCTTTGAATTCTCGTCCGACCTACTCTCAGGTTGTCATATGAAATAACCAAAAGTATAATCACCATTTGCACACAGTGCCAATCACCACCATCGAAAGACCAAAAATATCCACCCAGGAATAATAAAACGGAGGCATCGATGTTGGTTGGTTTATCAACATTTCAGTTGAGATGATCGCTCGCCTGGGAGGTCCGTTATCTGGCTACCGGCCTACCCACCCCCAGCCAGCAGTCCAGGCTTTGCGAACACGCTAACTAACTAACCCAGCATTTACATTGCTAATTGCACCGCGGGTATGCGAGTGTAATGGTACCTAACGTGGACAATACTTCAAGGGAATTAAACCCTCCCCCTGTCCCTCTTCAGCCCCCCGGCCAGTCTCGTTTCGCTTGGCCTAACCTGCTGTCCTCTCCCTCCTCTTTACCTCATTGCACGTCTCCCAATTGCCAGTTTCAGGGAGACTGTCCGGTCGTTGAGGAAATGCCAAACCGGACGAGTGCCGGGCTAGAGTAGTTCCGCAACTATGGATTTTAAAAAAATCCCGCCACTACCGATGGGGTTGGCCAGACTGGGCGCGCGAGTGGTGATGTACATTCTGTGCGGGCCCGTGGCGGCACCAGCACACGCCATGCGTTTTGCTCATGTTCCCTTTGACTTTAACGATCGTACTCGCATAAATATTATATGCGTTGTAATTACACTGTAATTATGCGCACTCAGTGTGCATCTACGGCTATTGCATTATCAATAATTCATATAATTACGGGAATTAAAATAGTATTTTAATGTTTGGAGTATTCGTCGGGAGCTTGCGGCACGGAGAGAAATTTATCAGTAAAAATTGCTGCTCCATTTTGGTAATCGTCCGGCGTTTTTGCTCGTGAAATAATTACACAATAAAACTCCACATATTCAGCAAATATTAGCCACTCGTCTGGATAATTTTTAGTGAGAGGTCATGAAATTTCGACGGTCGGGGGAATTTTTATCAAATGGTTAGATTATTTTTCCTGAGGAGTCAACAAATTTTACTTTCCATCCCCCTGGGCGGAAATTATGGAGACAGTCGAGATAGATTAAAATCTATTTTTATGATCAGATCGCGATATTTATTTTTGAACTAACGTTTTGGTAAAATTGGTACAGCCTTTGAAATTGCATTTTTTTTCAACTTTTTCTTTTACTTTAGAGAAATTCTTCAATAGAAATTACCCGATTTTCCAGTTGAGCATCCCCAACCATTTATCTCCTTCCGAGAAGGGTTTACAAAAGTCGGGAGCGTCTAGAATATTTACGCATCATCATAAACTGCAACTTGGCTTTACCCGCGACGTCTTCTCTCATTGGAGACTCTCCCTCTTGGCGATCCCACCATTTCTGTGGCTCGTTCAAGAAGACCCTTTATTGCGCCCCGAAGGATTTCAAGGATTCAAAAGGGACCATTGTAATTATCGTCACGGAAAATAATCGAAATGCCTGGCATACCCCCTTCATCTAATGTCAGCTGATGTCCGTTTTTTTTTTTTATAATTGAGGTTTCTTTTCCTTTTCGCGGATTAAGAAAATTAGATTTTTCCCCATTTTTTCGTCACATTCTCTTCAATTAAAAATTCTTAAAAGTCAAAAAAATTCTGTTACATGGCATTCTCGATGTGTCTTAAATTCTCCCAAGATTTGCCCTAAAACCCGCCACCAACCTCCTTCAATTTAAGACTCTATTTTACCATCTCAATGTAGCAAAAAAAAAAACTGAGCAAATGCAATTCATAACCTCACAAAACACACAATGGTCTTTCGAACAACGCAAGAAACTCCCCCAATACCTCTTTCTTTCGTTCACCCCTCCTCCCCCCCCCCCTCCCCTTCACCCCGGCTCCGCGAGTTTTTATGTAACGTAAAGTAAACGGACTTTCATACACTGAACCATCTAGAATAGGAATAATACACTTTCCTCTTCGACTTGGCTTTTCTTCTCCGCTACATATAACTCCGAATACACCATATTCCGAGAGAAGTGAACTCTCCATAACTACGTAACGTATATTACGGACAAGTCGTCTCTATGTACTCAACACACATTCGATACATCGTCCATTGTAGGTACACATATGAAGTTGTGGGCTATACGTGCCGTACATAGACGCTGGACGACGCGGAATTCGCGTGCCAAAATTATATCGACCCCCGAATATAACCGATGACCTACGACGTCTGGTGTACTCCATCGGCTGTGCTCTATACACCCGCGAAAGTTCGTATTTATTTTTATTTTTAACGGAATTTTGTATGAGGTACTTGTGACGGGACGTCGAGGGTTGTCTGTCTGGCGGAATTCCGGGTTTTTTTGGTTGCAGGGGAAAAATAGAGGATTTTGTGACGAGTGGGAAATTGGATTTTTCGCGACTAGGGAGGAAAAGTAGACGAGTTGTCCTCACGTGGAGAATGCTTGTCTGATTCTCCTCCCGAAGGGTGAATACGATTTTTCTGCCAAAATGAACGAAAGTGAGCTTTTTTATCGAGCGACGCGGGGTTAGAATGTCCACTTTTGGTCCATGTAGGCAGAAAAGGTAATTTGCGGACCGAGGCCTGAAAAGGATTTTTTGCTGGATGTGACTGAATAAAAAGA
>JAPYZM010001063.1:0-21783 GCA_030522845.1 Psyttalia concolor
GTTTAAGCTACCCAGACTCGACATCACAATCGACCAGCGATCGAATGACAATCGACTAACCGGGTCGCTCGATTCTTAGAATCGACAGGTCCGCCAGGGTGTTATTAATACTTGAATTGTATTATTTAATTTCGACAAGTTGCATAAACTTATGAGAAAAATTTTAGGCGAGTGACAACTATTTTGGATTCCTTAAAAATTATAGTCTTTTCTTGTACAACTGAAGGGAGCGATAATGTCGCGACATGATTTTAAAAGGCCTTACCAAGTAATCGGAGATTATTTCAATGTTTAAACCCACGTCAGACCAGAATTGCAACCGATTTCGAGATATCTTCCCACTTTTTACTCCCCCAAAATTCTCATAAGTCATAAAAATGGGATAAACGGATAACTCTTACCGAATCACTCGACAATAATTTAAAAAACTATATTATGTTCGCCAACTTGATCACAAATTCATGTGACGTCTGAAGAAAAATTACCGAAAAAAATACTTTTTGCCAGTACCATCTCAAATGTACCAGAATACCGACAATTCGTCGTGAATTAGTCGCCGTACTGTTCGCTGTGTAAAAATAGTGGCAAAAAATTTCTCAAAAAAAGCCAAACCCTTCCAATTGCCCTAGAAAAACCTAAAATAAGAAGAATTCCAATCAGAATGGCCTACCCCAGAATTTTCTTCCTTCAATTCATCATAAAGCAACCCGAACTATTGACCAATACCACTAGCCGGCCGCCCCGAAAGCCAAGAATTCCTGACTCGTTATTAATTAACACTTACATCCAAAGCGAAGACATCACAAGTGCTCCTTTTGTCTGCATCCCCCCATTATTCGATGCACTCGCCCCTCATAAATTCCGTAACTCGTGTTTCATTCAATTCACAAGACCCGCACAATTCACCCGGCGAACGACGAAAAATAAAAAAAACACCGAGAGACTACAAAAACCACTCACGAAAGGAAAGAAAGAGTGTGACGTCACCCCCGCCAAGTTTGAGGCCTTCCTGCTCGCGATATATCCCACAGTAATAACATTTAATTCATCGGTATAGCGGCAGTAGTTGCTTATGAAAAAGCGATGTGATACGAGTAGAATAGGCACACGCTACCCCGCCCCACTGCTGCCCCGAGTATCTCGTGGAGTTTTCAAAGAAACTTTTATCCCAATTTTTTTCCCCCCGCTCCTCCCCAGACTTTACATTTTTTTTCCTCTGCCTGATTGTTGGGGTTCCATTAAGAGGAGAACGACGCCTGGGCACGTTAAAACTCTCGTGCACAACTGATTATTGTGTCGCGTTCGTTGCGCTGAGTCGCACACGAGTCTAACCGCAACGTTTATTCCGTCGTTTTACTGTACAGTAATACCAGTCTATACACTGGCTGGCTTGTACAAAGATCGCCCTTTTCCCCGTTCTATCGCTATGACTTATTCCCACACACATTCTAATCTTCTACATGTGTTTTTTTTTTTCAATTCTGGGATGGTCACAGTGTGTGACTCTATGCCCCTGTTCTGTAGCCACTCATTCTAGTTTTTTTTTCATAGAAAATAATGCAGCTGAAGGAGACGAACTAGATTAGTTGTTTCGGTCGAGACCTTTTTTTTTTACAATGAATGCACGGAGAGAAAAATTCGATAAAAATTGAAAAAAAAATTTCGTACTTTTTCTGGACTTGTCCTGTAAAAAAGTACGGCACTCTTTCGTCATTTTTGCGGAGTATTGTCTTGGCTGGCAGATTACGGAACTGACACGTAATTTTTATTGAATTTTTCCCTCCGTGGATTTTTGAAATTGAGGCGATTTTTTCTTGCACTACGAAATTGTATTTTGTCGCGAATTTTAAGACCTCACGGACCACGAAAAATCCGAAATGACGAATTAGTACGATTTAAAAGCATAATTTCCGCGGAGCAAAATGAGCAAAACTGAGAGGGATAGTGAAATGCGTGAATGCCATTCAGGCTCAATATTAATATTAATTGTCTACCGCGGATTTTTTTTCGATACTCACTCATAGAAAAAAATAAAATTTCATGGATCGTTTACCAGTAATGCCCGGGACAGCGACGCGGAACTTGAGCGGAATTTCCAGTCTCGCGAAAAATTCCGGAATATTCCCGAATTTTGAGCAGTGTAAAAATAAAAATTCCTCAATTTCCTTAAATTTCCAGAGGAGTATAAATATTTAGTAAAATCTGAATTTTCATGAATTTTCTTCCCTGAAATTATATTCAGTGTCATTGTCCTGAAAATTCAGAAACGCTTTACACAGAATTTTCTGGATTTCTATTAATTTTCAGGGTCAAATGAATCTGACATTTCGGCTCTCAATGATTTTTCATCGCCACCATGAATTTTCAGTGACAAAATTCCTTGAAATTCCAGTGAAAATTCAATGCCATAAAACAATTTTAACAGCGGTGTTTGAACGTTGAGGAGTTTGAGAAAAGCCACTAAATAACTCTACCATCATTTTTTAGAGCGAAATGCGCGAGATGAGCGAAGTGAGCAGCCGATGATTTAACAATTTTGTATTTCTCCCATACTTGCCGCTGACATTTTTTTTCGATACGGCTTGAAAATTAACGAGTCTCTTTCAGAGCGAAATGCGCGAAATGAGCGAAGTGAGCAGCCGATTCCTTAAAAAAAAATTGCATTTCGATATTTATTCAATATCAGGGAATCCGCAGGAGCCAGTGAAAATTTTCGAAGTGCATTTTCCGGAGCAAAATGAGCAAAACGAGCAAATACTCTCCTTTAAATCCGCACCAGATGAAATTCTCATCGAAATTTCCTTGGCATTGGAAGACCGTCTCCATAAAAAAAATTCCAAAGCTCTAGATTCGAAAAAATCCTTGAGAAACAATCTCCAAATTGAATTGTCGCATGTTTCAATGCCGCAAAAACTTGCACAAGGCCGTGATTATTTTTTTCTTTCAATGGAGCTGAGATGGTACTTCTTACAATGCACCAACTAACATCCCCCCGGAATTTACCCTGCGACAACATTTACGTTAATGGAACAAAGGCTGTAAATTGAAAAAAATGAAAAAAAAAAGTGAGTCCATCCTCCAATTTAATTATTTCAGGGGGTGTATTTATTCTTACCCTTTGTCATCGATGCTTGTATATTCAACAGTTACTCCCTGAATTGTATATCATTTTATCAATTATCACTCCTCCTTTTTCGGTCTCATTTTAACAACCACTAGAAAATCCACTCAATGTCAAGTGCAGAATGAAATACGTGAGATATTATCGTATTTGATTTGCCGCGCATTTCAAGTGCATTTCTACTCTTTCCACTCGATCTACCAAACTACACAGGGCAATATCTAATAATAAATTGAAGAGGAGTCATCGAGTGATGGTCTAGGCTTATCAATTTATCGGTTCAATTCTATTCTCGGTAGCAGTTGTTCATTAAATTTTTCGACAATTTCCATTTATCCAGGTAAAAATATTACGATTTTTCCAGTTAAATGCAGGATCAATCCCACGCGTATTCAACAAGGTTTCATTCAGTGGGAGACATTCCGCTGGATTTTTATCGGGGATGAAGGCGGAGAGATTAAAACTCTCGGGATATTTTAGACTAATGGAATAAGTAATGAATTGAGAGGAGGAAAAAAAAACTCGTGGGCTGATAATTTATTCAAGGACAGGTTTCTCCACTGCACATTTTCTGGCATTCTTTTTTTCGCCGGGGCAAAACGGGCAGGCGATTTTTTAATCTGCAAGAGGAGTGTAGGGGGCTCTTTGGGTGCATCGGTGGGAAATTGTGTTTTAGTTATTTTTTCTCTTGTTTTTATGATTTCTTTTTTTCCTTGGGGGGGCGACGGATTGCCATCGATTATCGAATAATTAAAGTTAAAAAATGTACGTACCCAGTGGTAGTGTAAATCCGTCGAGGTCGAAACAACACTATAGGGGAGTAATACAGAGTGGATGGGGAGGCATAGCCCTTGCTGTTGTTACTTATATTGTTCACGCGTAGTGCTAGGACTACGAGGGGCCGCTTGCGCGATCATGGGAGGTAGGCAACCAACTGGAGGTTGCTAGTTCACTGGGTGAAGCTCATCCTCCCCCTTTGGGTGGGAAAAAATATATATTCACCCTCTGGAGAGCCGAACGATGACGATGTTGCCCGACGGGCTTAGCGGGGGGTGAATTAATTGTCCAGCGACTGCGCCCCGGGTATTTATTTCCGTTTCTCGTACTATGGGACGATCTTGATTCATTGTTTTTGATATTTGGCCTCCAGCCAGAGGTCCCTTTTCGGACTGTCTACGGTTAATGGGAAATTGCGACGGCGTTCCATTGGGTAATTTTTGGGGGTTTTTTTGGGGGAGGAAAGGCCGATTTTCGGGGATTTGGGGCGACGGGGGTTCGGGGAGAATTGGGGGGTTTAGGGGAACGTCGGGGAAATGGGGCTTTCGATTTTTCGTTAATTGATTGACGATTTATCGGGAGTTCAGGAGGAGTTGCGTGAAAAATTCAAGTCCATAGGGAAATTCGCGTATTTTTCAGACTCAGAACTGGGGCGTTTTGGGGAATTTACAGCGCCAGGGAATTTACATTTACAATATTCTGGAATGAGGGATGGGGATTAATAAAAATTATTCAACACAAACGCGTTTTTATTATTCATTATTTTTTGTCTTTCATTTTTAAGCTGGCATAGAGCCAGTTTTCTCGTGTTATTCGAGAGTAATGGGAAACTTTGCGGGCATTTAATTACTTCAAATGAGTTTTTTCGCTAAAAATAAAATTTGCTTTTTTTTTATTTTTATGTGCGACGTTTTGAAGAATGTAATTATATCTTTTGAAATTTTTCGGACACAGCTACACTGGAATTTCAAGGAATTTCGCCCTTGAGGATTCAAAGTTTTATAGAAAAATTAAGGAAAACTGAATTTCTCAAGTAAACTCTTGAATTTTCAATGAATTAGAAATTTATCGTAATTTGTTATTAAAAATCAAATTGGATAGAACAATTGTCGTTTTTCTGTTGCCTAAAATTGGGGAGATAGTTTCATTGTTAATGGGGTGTACAAAAATTAATTAACACAAGCATTTGAATTATTCATTATTTATTTTCTCTTTGTCAATCGGAATTCCGTTCGAGTAAATAAAAATTCCATGATTTTCTGTAAAGTGCGGCGACAATCGTGTATTTTTCCAAATTTTTAAAATCCCTAATCCTAGAATTCATTATTCATTAAGTCCTGTAATACTTTCGCACCCTCGTCTCTTCATAAATTTCTCTTTTCCCAGCAAACAAGGGGTTTTCCATCATTTAATCTACTACAGTAATCATTGAACGAGAAGGAGATCCGTGGTTGCTCTATCATCCGGGGTGATTAGTGAATATACAAATACATGACATTAAAACCTTTGTTTATCGGAAAAACCTAACAGAGTATTTACCTCTCCAGTGGCTTTGAAATTTCGGTAATAAAAAATATACTTTATTTCGTACGAAAAAATTCACTCAGTGTGTCATAAGGTGCAATAAAACTTCATAATCGACCATTCAAAAATTAAAAATTACATAAGTACTTTCAATTCATCGCATCATCAAATTCCTAAAAAAAAAATCGAATACACAAGAAGTAAATTGATAGAAAAAAGAAATGAAACATTTCTCTCAAATCCACTAACATTTTTGCACATATTCCCGCATTTGAAAATTATAAAGATCGTCGACTCATTTTGTTAATCGAATTTATTTACAAATAAATCACTCTGACATACGTTAATAACATGTATAAACTCTATTAAACATTATCAACAAAATACTGAAAAAATAATATGTACACGAGAGGCTCCCCCATTCCCTGTCATTTAGTTATCAATTTATTTATTTATTTATTTTTCAAGCTGCGAAATCGTTCTCTGCTGCAGTCACACGAAGTACATATGCGTTTCTATATACATATGTTGAAATACGTAAATGGCAAGCTTAGCAGGGCTTAAATTCACTGCATGTTGACCCCGGTTCAATAAATTGAATCTAATCCCCATTCGTTATTCTCCAATTTCTCTTTCTACGGAAATTCTAGATGTGTAAGATTTATTTATTATGACACATTAATGATTTATACTCTTTTGTGATGCACCCTCTCACTCGTGGCAATGTAATTATCTCGTTAGACAGATTGTATTTCGTGTTTTATTCGTGAATTATGGGATTTAATCCCAATAATTTGCTCTCAGCACGAAAATCCTACAGAAAATTCTATTGTATTTCTATTGAATTTTCGATTGCCTTTCTAGTTTGATTTTTTTTTTATAAAAAAGGAAGAAAAGTTGAGTAAACAAATCTGGAATTCGGTGTGAATATTTTTTGTAGAAAATATCTGAACAAAATTCAATGGAAAGACAAAATTCTATTTATTTGGTAATTTTTTGATTAAATCTTTTAGGGGACATTTGCTATTAAAAAATGTTTTTTAAATGGTATTAAATTTAGAATATTCTGCGGAAAGGTTCAAACGAGTTTGACTTGTCCATCGAACCTATTTCGTTGAGATATTTTCAACAGAAATTCGTCAGTTGCAATTATTCAAGTTTTTTCTTCTGATTTTGGTCGATAAAATTGTTTTGTGGGCACCTGCCATCAGCAAAATTTTAATAGAAAAGCAATCAAATTTTCTATAGAATTCTATGGAATTTCATACGTGATATAATCCAATATGTATCGATTATCCAGATACATACCGAATATAAAGAATGTATTTCAATAAAGAGAAGAAACTATATTTACATTATGTATTATGTCATTTACAATTCATGCACGAGTTCCTCGGACCTCTCGTTGTACATTTCATCTAAATAAAATTCTAAACATCATTAAAACCACATTATTTTTGTTCATCGTTTCTTTGTACATTTTATAGGTAATAGGTACTAGGTAAACAATGTATTATTAAGAGTACATTATTTATAGTTGAATCATCAACGACTTTATCATCGAAAATGCATTTATGACAAGATTGTTGTATTGTTAATTTTAAGTCGTTGATCATTACTCATTTCTCTTGCCTTTTCATCCACTAATGACTGAAAGTATTCCTCACCGAGTCTTTATTTTTTAATGTGAGCTTTGCCGCAAAAAATTCTCGATAAAAAAAATGAGCCCAGAAAAAATTCCCTTCGGATAGTACCTCGAAAAAAATACAAAACCATGCTCACGGAAAAAATTACACAATAAACCACAATTAAAATCATATAGTATCGATGAGTTCTTCAAAAATATTTAGCTTGATCATGAATTCTCAAATTGTTTTATTCGGAGCGTATACTCAATCGACGATTACTTCTTTGTGTGTTTTTTGGGCTTCTCGGTTTTCAGCTATTCTTCCTGAATTAATTTTTTCATTGGGAATTTTTCTGTAACTCAATGTGAGCAGTATCAATGAGAAGTCAATTAACACTGGGATTGAGAGATTATTGGACCCTGGCCGGTTAGATCCGCCACTTTGCGTAGCGTTGATACTTAGGCTCGAGTTCTCTCGCTAACTCCTCCAAATCCTCGGTCGCTGGGTACTCGTATCCCCGTCGCAGTTGTATTTCCTTCGGCTTAGTCGTTTCCTCTGGCTCCTCGTTCTCCAGCACCTCGACTTCCTCTTCCTCTTCCTCACTCGACACTGGAAAATTCCCGGAAACATTACTCAAAACTCGGGACCTACAAAACCTTTGATGGAAAAATCTTGTGAATTCGATGGGAAATTCCATTACACTCCGTTTAATAGTTGTAAATTTTCTACAAAAATACGTTCGATTGAAAATATTCTACAGAAAGCATCCACAGAATTCAATTTCATTTACACATCTTCAATTCAGATATTTTCTATAATTTTTTATACTCGATTGTTTAAGGGGACGAAATGAAAAATAGACCGCAAAAATATCGAAAAGATAATGTCAAATTTAACAGCAAATGCGGGCATAGAAATAGTTGTATAACAACCCAGAATTTTTATATTGTTCTCTAGAAACTAGTCCTCGACTTTTCATCTCAAGAAATTTCCCATCGCCTGCATCAAGTACTTCAATGAAATGTCGACCAATTGCGAACTGAAAATGAAGATCTCCGGAAAGAGTGAGATAAAATAAACCTTCTTCAATAATAAAAATCTTCCGTCCAAATAAAAAAAAAGTGGCAAAAGCTAATTGAAAAAATATTAAGCTCGATAAACTTGAAAGAAGCCCAATCGACAAAAGAAGGCCCATTGAATCCCCCTCTCCCCAACTTGGAAAGATTTTGTATTACTCGATACTTGAATTAGTCAAAGAAGTCAAGGGGACAAGAGGACAAATGATATATTAAATAATGCCAGGATGATAACTAATAAATTATTAAATTATTCAAGGATCGCCCGAAAGACCTGCGGATAAAAAAGGATCGTTATCCTCATCCAACGAATTCGTCGACCGATTTCTTTCTCAATACGAAATCCTTCCGTAACTCCACATCATAAAGCAAAAAGCAGCAAAAATACTCTACAAGCTGTCAAACAAATACCAAAGCGAAGCAGCCAACTCTCCCAAGGTCAAATTTCATGTTTTGTTTTTTTTTATTATTCAACTCACCTCGTGCTACTGCTGACCATCTGTTCCTCATGGCTTAATTTAGCTCCAATGATCGTCATATCAGCGTCACCAATAATCTGCGAGTCAGCCCGTATAATTTCCTCATGTTCCCCTCCATTATTAACAACAACACTTGTTTTTATCATAATACTCTGACTGATGCTCTGCGCTTGGTCATTGATCTCTGGAATGTCGTAAAACTTATCCTCAGAATCCTTAAACGACTGTGCATTCTCCGCTCTCGTGCAGACAGACGAGCATTCAGAATCAATACCCGAGTCAAGACTCTCCTGAAAGCTATCCCTAATCTGCGGCGATGTCTCCAAATTGTCATCCGATATAGAAACATTGGCCTCCTCAATTCCCGAGTCCTGACTATTTCTATGAACATTACTCGATTTATCGATGAACAAGTTAGTCGGCGACCTAGAGGCCTGAGGATTCTCCAGATCCTCGACAAAACTCGAGGATCTCGACCCCAAATTACCAAAATTATCATCACTTATCAAATCATCAGCAAGAGTCGGCACATGAGATACTTTAACAACGACATTGTCCTCCTGCACCTCACCACCACGTTCCTCCAAACTGCTGCTCCACGTCTCTGGATCCCTCTCAAAATCGATAAAATTCACTTTGTCCTCGGCCACCAGTACAGAATCAAGAATCGCCGCGAGAATATCCTCGACGTCCTCCTCAACAGACGTTGCACTCTCAATTCCCCGATTACAATTATCATCGAAACAACAATCACTCGCCCCCAAATTTCCCCTCTCCCCATTATTATTGCTCTCCCTAACTTCCAATAACTTAAAATCCCTAGTCACCTTCTCCACCCCCTCCTCATCCCCCAAATTATGTACATCGTCCGCTTCCGTGGGCTCCCCCCCGCCACTAACGATTGGAAAAACGGTAGTGTCTCTTAATATACAACTGTTAATACTGTCATCCGTACGATTATCACATATTGTTTGAAACGAATCACTCACTTTATCCACAATCACACCTTCACAATTCCCTATCATAATCGAGTATTCCGATTTGTATGTTAGCACAGGTACGCTAGTTTCGCCATTACCATAATCACCTAATTCGATTAAACTTTTATCTACCACCAAATTATCCTGAGTGGATGGATCTACTCTAGATTTATCGAGCTGAGAGTCGTCCACCAGTACTCCAGAAAGTTTTCGGGTGCGCTCCTGAGCCTCAACGACTAAATCCTGAGGAGTCACCCCCGAATCCGCGAGCTCAATAGTCAACAATTGATCGACACTGAGCGACTCAATAGGCTCGGTCTCCCTTACAGAAATCTCTGAAGTATCTGAAATGGACGCTTGGGGAGGCTGTCCCGTGCTGTCCTTCAGGTACTGATGGAACTTGTCCTCAAGGGCCATCAAACTGGTGACACTGCCCTGCAGCGCATTCTTGACGGGCTCATCCCGAGTGGATGGATCTACTTGAGAGTTATCGACCTCGGTATCATCCTCCTGGACCCCAGAGAGCCTTCTGGTGTGCTCCTGCGTTCCATCGACTGAATTTTGAGACTTCACCGCAGCATCTGCAGACTCAACACTCAAAGATCGACTGACACTGAGTGACTTGACAGGATCACTCTTCGATACAGAGGACTTTGAAGCGTCTGAGATGGACCGCTGGAGAGGATGTCGCGCGCTGTCCTTCAGGTACTGATGAAACTTGTCGCCAAGGGCGATCATACTGGTGACACTGCCCTGCAGGGCATTTTTCATGGACTCACCCTGAGTGGATGGATCTACTCTCGAGTTGTCGAGCTCGGTGTCGTCCTCCTGGACCTCAGAGAGTCTTCTGGTGTGCTCCTGCGTCCCATCGACTGAATCCTGAGGCTTCGCTCCAGGGTCCGCGGACTCAACACTCAATAATTGATCGACACTGAGCGACTTGATAGGATCACTCTTCGATACAGAGGACTTGGAAGTGTCTGAGATGGATCTCTGGAGAGGCTGTCGCGTGCTGTCCCTCAGGTACTGATGGAACTTGTCCCCAAGGGCCATCATACTGGTGACACTCCCCTGCAGAGAATTCTTCATGGGCACTTCGTTCTTATCCACGAATGCTCCAGTGAAGAGGGTCCCTGGATTCTGGAAGAGATCGAGTAGTCTGTTCAAGCTCGATTGTTTAGGTACATCAGTTATCTTTGGTTCGTCTGGCTCTCTATCAGGTAACACCAGAGGTTCTAATGCTTGAGTTAAGGTTCTATTTACACTGGACTCCTGCAGATCATCGCTGATCGCTGCAGGAGAATCATCTGCGATGGCCATCACTGGTAAGTTGTCCTTGGACAAGAGATCATCGGATTTTGGGATTTCTTCGCCCGAGGAGTTTATCGAGACTTGGGGAAATCCTGTGGAAGTGGTAATTGTTGTGTCAACATCGAATACTGTTCCCGAGTCTGGGCTCCTCACCCTCTCGTCGGAGTCAGCGTCGACGCTCGACTCACTTCCACGTCTCGAGTCCTCCTCCTCGGATCTGAAGACACTGTCAGAGTCATCGGAGTCAATTCTCTCGGGCATATCTACCCGGTAATTGAAGCCAATGGTGACATTGGTGTTCGCTGATACGACATTTTTAATTGTTGGACTGGGAGGTGCATTGGACTCGATGACTGTTACGCGGAAGCGCGAGGACGAGCCGCTACTTGTTGCCGGAAAGAAACACGTCGACGATGAGGCTAAGGATGGGGGTGTTATCGGTGATGATGAGGCTGAGGAATTAGTAGAACTGAGTGATGCCTCGGAAACACGTGACACTACGAAACGACTTCGCGAGGGACTTGGTATGGGACTGGCAACGGGCGAGGGAATTGGTGATGGTGCTGGGGAACGTAGACGACCACCAGTTGTACGTTTTGGCTCGAGCATTGTTGTTCTAACGTTCGTATCACCAGCACCAGTTAACACTGAGGGTGAACGTGGCAGTGTCTGACATGTCAGCGATATTTTACGGGAGTTAACGCTTGACAGACGACTACGGTGTTGGGGACTACCTGATTCCTCTGTACTTGAGTCTGTGGAGAGGGGCTCGTCGTTACGAGCGCAGTAACTCCGGATTTCAGAGACTATTGTCAGGTAGGTTTCCATCATCGATGGCTGAAAGTAATTTTACGGCATTTAGTAAGATTTGGGGGATGGCTATTCGTATGATTTTTTCGCATTATTACACTTTTGGATGCACTTTTGATTTTTTAGACTAGGAGAAAAATTAACGAATTTTGGTTGATATATTTTCACGTGAAAATTTTGTGTCTCAGAATTCTGAAATTAATTCATTTAAATCACTTTTTCCAAACAAATGGGGTTCTTTCTCGGAGATTTTTGATTTTTAGTCGTCTCTGGTTTGTGGTTCAGGGATGCGAAGTGACGTTGCGCTTTGAAATTCGTTAGGTTCGTAAAAAAATTCGATCGGGTAATGTCAATTTTCAAACGTCGGAATTCCATTCATACTCGCTGCTGTTATTTCAAAACAAGTTCAGTGATTGTTTATTACAAACTGGACAGTAAACCTCGGATCATAAATTTTTTTTGTCGTAAAGTTCTACGTTTGTTGATAATTCGTATTTTCCAACGTTTAGGAATGAATTTTATAGAAAACCGTCTCGTATTCCAATTTTTCTGCACATTAAAAAAAATAAAAACATGTGATGGTGAATAGTCTACAGAAAAGACCCACGAAATTCTATTTTTGTAGACCGTTAAAATTTCTCTACTTTTTTTTGACGCGAAAGTCTCGTATTTTCCATTGAAAAATACCCATTCAAGTACTAACATTTCTCTATAAAAATCGAATAGAATTTTCTATCAAATTTCCCAGACCGTCTTTCCCATTCTTTCAATCAAGTAAAAGCTGGGTCGTCCAATTTTTAATGGTATCCGTCCCGAAAACCCACTCCTCAAAACCGTTTACTGTCCGTAAAATAAATTTCAGTTCAGATCCTCGAAACCCTAGCGGACCTCTCGATTCTAAGAATCGAGTGGCCCGGTTAGTCGATTGTCATTCGATCGTTGGTCGTTTAATCTACTTCCACTCGACATCCCAATCGATCATCGATCGAATGGCAGTCGACTACGCGGGTCATTCGATTCATAGAATCGACAGTGAGTCGAATTTGAATCGACGGATCCGTTAGGGAAGTGTACAAAAATGGAATATGATACGCGAGCGTGCGAATGTCTATCTCTACGCCTTTGTAACACAATAAACTACTTTCGCATCCCTGACGTAGTGATTTGAAAAATCCCTTATCACGGGGGTTCACTCCGCGAGTTTCCCCGGCTAATTATCTCAAGGTCACCAAGGAGAAAAAAAATAATTACCGCTTTGCTCCAGGTCTTCTCGTCCAGATCAATTTGCGTAATAGTAACATTTCTCTTCATCGCTAAACACAGGAATGTCAAGCCTGTAAGTTGAATGTGATTGTCCCTGAGGTCTATCCTCTGTAGGGTCTCATTTTTGCCGACCACCTCAGCCAGCGCCATAATCCCTTTGTTCATCAGACCCGTAGCCTGAACTCCAAGTTGAAGTAATACTGTGTTATGCTTTAATGCGTCCTTGCATATATCCAGGAAGTCGTCACTCAATGTATTGTGTCCAATATTGAGTGTCTCGAGGCTTTTCGATTGTGCCTGAAAAATAAAAAGAAAATACCTCTTTACCGAACCAGTCCAGCAACTTTTCCATTGTAACCACAAGTGCCATACGTACTATCGTCGCAGCGAAGTAACCAGAGCAATTTTTCGACATATGATTGTTCCACAGAATAAGTATCTTGAGCCCACGGCTGCTGCCACTCTCATTCGACTGTGAATTAAGACCCTCCAAAATATACCGCACCCCCTCATCCTTGACATCATTATTACTTATATCCAAAAGCTGAAGACAATTATTGACCCTCAGCAATGATCCCAGCTGTATCGCGTCGTCCTGATTAAGATTATTATCCGCCAAGTACAATTCCTTCAGTCCAGTATTAGTTTTCAATGCAGCAACTGGTGACAAAATAGAGAGACCATTAGCATTCACTCGTCCTCATTAAAATTCCCCTGGAAAAAGTAATTCTTTCGTGGCCATTACCCAGTATAACAAAAGCCCGTCCCGCGAGGCCGCAATTCTCAACTTTGAATATTTGCAAGTGTGAGACTAATTGCAACGGTCGCCTGAGAATATTCATGTGCTGTTGTGTTAGTACTATACTCTTAGCGTCCAACTGCTCAAGGCACAGGGTTTTTTTTATCATTTGTCCACACGCCTGCCAGCCACGCGTACCTATATTACCATTGTTCGAGATATTGACGTGTTTAGCTGACTCGTAGTACTCAATCATATCGAACAGTGTCTCAGCACTTTCATCAGTGAGACCCGAGTGTTCAAGATCAATTTTCCTGAACTGCATTCTCTTGAATAACTCCTCGAGGGGCTCGCAGTGCTTCTTCAGAAGTGACTCGTCCTTCAGACTGAAGTCATCACACCGACCGTTACAAATATCTAACTCCTGGTGAAAAAATCATTATGAGACAATTTGTCTCGAGTTATTAGACTGATCTATTATCTGGGGATTGGGGAGATTTTTGTTTTTTTTTTTCTAATGTTAGATATTACCTCGAGCTGATCTAAGACTTTTTTAAGAGGTTCTGCGCAATGACGCTCACATGATTCTTTGTATGATGATAGCAATATGTCCCGGCTTACATCCTCAGCTGTGCAAAAATTTATTGTACATATGCAAGTAGATCAACATAATCCATGAGTAAAGTTATGATTTTATTTGAATAATGGTTACATATTCTTATTTACTCGGTTAGGCTCTTCTTTATCTCGTTATTTTTCCCTTTTTTTGCCATCTTAATAGAGTAATGAGAGTGAATGACGGGTGGATACTGGATGATTAATGGGATAAACATGAAAATACAGCACTTAATGTCGGCCAAAAGTCGTATATTTCATTTTATTGTTATATGATGCATATTACAATTGTTTATTCAGTATTAATATTAATAATATCACCAACCAGTGAATACATCATACAGTAACACATCAGACTTGAAATTAATCTAGTCCAGTTGCATATCGTGACTCAATGTTGATTATATTTCTTCATGTACAGTTCTTAGTTCGAGATCATCGATAAGGAAGGTCAGGAATTTTAAATAAAAAAAAAACGAATTTTTATCAAAATCACTCCAGGAAGAGGTGGGGATTCAACTGATTATTCATCTCTTTATCGATCATGTGAATTATTCGTCAAACAATTATGAAAGAAACTCGTTATGTTTAGTCTGTAATTTGCTTTAATCACACTGATGCATCATAATAATCACGACGAGGGGGAAAAACATGAAAAAAAAAGCGTAAGAGTTTAAAAAAAAGAGTCAATACCAAAACAATTGTATTCAATACAATTATATTTCTTTCTCTAAGCACTGGTTTTTTTTTTCTACGATTACAACACCACAGGGGTAATTCTTAACATACCGTTGCACTTAAAATTAGTATACAGTTCTGATTGTGAAATCTTTAGGACATTCTGCCGAGTGACTCGGATGGTCTATAAAAAAAGTATCAAACCCAGTTTGCATGTGTACACGATAAGGATTCCCTCATTATCAACATCAAGGATATCCTTGCATTTCAATATTATCACGAATGACAGTAACAATCGATAATACATTAAAAAAACAATTGTTATAAATCAGTCACAGTACAGTACAGGATTTTATGAAGCCAAAACTGCCGAAAAATCCCACCCCAAAATCACCAGATTCAGATCTTTCTCATGAGCTTGAAAGAAAAAAAAAAAATTGAAAATCCTTCGCCAGTTTTGGCTTCTGAACATTTCGAGTGATGGGATGATAATGATGTCACAAAAAACTGAGTAAATATTTAACCGATAACGTGAAAATAATAAAACAAAACTTACCATGCTCCCAAGGATTAGCAGGCTCCAAGTATCCAGTAACGAGATCCTTGTCGTCATCCGGAAAACAGACCCTTCTCTCTTCCTTCCTACCCCTTCCAGCCAATGCACTACGCATTCTTTTACCATCGACGATGACATACTTGTGTCTACCACTTCTCCGTGATTTATTCATCAATAAATCATTATTATCATTACAACAATTACCCAAGGACGTCTTTCCCGACTTTGTCCCGTCCGTATCTGACTTTGTCACTGACGTATTAGTTGTATCATTCGCAACAGTAGTTGTCAGTGTCGACGAGTAATCGTCAATAGGGTTAACACACTCGCTCATCGTGATCCTATTGCCCTCTTATAGCTTACCCCCTTACCCCAATTATTATTCACTGTCGTCCCCCTGGCAGCCTCCCCTCGAGCACAACCTGATACCCCCTCCCCCGCCTGAAGCCCTCATTCAACGATATTTTTGGTAAAAAAAAAATATAAATTTACAATCGAGACGTGACCATTATTCAATCAATCTCATTGTTCTCGTCTGCTCAGTTGTCTCGCTCTCTGCTACCCTACTACTTCCCTATTTCCATTACTGTTGTTATTATTTCCTTGTGATTTTATTATTGTTATCGAGTGGAGGGTAATTGGGGGACTCACGCACTTTTATCGAGTCATTTTTTCCGGGGGGTGGGCAGGAGCACCCGTTGGGGACGTTCTTTTTTTCGTTGCGAAATTTATTGAAAACAACCGTACGAGGAGTGTGCGAAATGAATACTACTCATTTACTACTTCAACACCACTTTACCACTAGCCGTGCTCTTTCTCACAGTCCGCCATCATTGTTGCCGTCTAAAAAACCAGAAAAAACCGTCTCTGCCGATTTTGCCCTGGGGTCTGGGGGGGCTTTATTGGGTGCGGTTGGCAGTGATTGACTGGGGGATTTTCCGGTGGGAACAGTGAGTGCGCCCGAACGACTGCGCATCGGGCGATGTTCAGGGTGGCGAAGGAGTGAGTGACTGCTTGTTTATGTTGTTGGAGGTTTGATACAGGAGTTCGGGGGATTAGGAGAGATTTGGCGTGGAGAGGGACGAGTGCGACGAGTTTTGTTGAGGTGAGTGAGTTTTTGGGAGGGGTTTGGGGAATCGGGGATTTCGTGTCACTTGTTTATGTCGGGGAGGGGTTATGTTGACACCGGAGTGGCATCTGATTCATCCGGATTATTTGGTGGGTTTTGTTGACCTTTTGGCTGCAGTTACAACGGTTTTTTATGGAAAGGTACGACTTTTTTTTATTGAAAGATCCTCGGGAATTGGTCGAGATGAATTTTCCTAGTTTGTCTTGAACTAGTTCTTGCGTGGGTTACTGAAAACATTGAATGAAAAATCATTGAGAGAGAGGGAGAGGTTATGGGGACACCGGGTGTCATCTGATTCAGCTGCATGTGGATAATGTAATTTAACGTTAAAGAAGAATAATTAAATCGAGGCAAAAGTTAGATGGAGTTCTCGTGAATCTCTAGTTAAAGTTCCATCAGTTGTCGCCGATACACAGATTTTTCTATTGAGCGATATTGTACAGGAATTCCTCGACATGAGGTTTCTCAGTTAGTTTCACTCTTTTCCTGGTTTTTTTTCACCCAAAAACAACAAGCAAAGAAACTCAGAAAATGTAATAAGTTGTATAAGAATAACTGGATGCCATTGATCTTTGTTCAGAATATTTTCTATTTTTTTAGAGCTTGAAAAAATTATTCCAAATGCTAAATCATACCCAGAAACTGCTGAAATAATTTCCTTAGTCAATCATAAAACAATCCCTTCAAATATTCTCAATTTCAATTAATTTATTCGTGATTTGCATTATTAAATATTAATAACAGCGGCAGTGCGTTTTAACAATAATTAATTAACTCGTTTTATTTATCACTGAGTACAAAAATTAGCACTTAATGCCCGTTTCTTCGGCAATGGGGGTTTCTTCTTCTTCTTATTTGTGCGAGGACGTGTACTGGTGGTGGTAGGGGCGTCCTCTGAGCTCGAGCTGTCGCTGAAATTCTCAACAATGGACTTGTTTTTTATCTTCGACACGTGAATAGTGGCTGTGGCGACAATTCCACTCCTTCGGAATTTCTTCTTGGGGTCGGGCTTGGGCTTCTGCTGGGGTTTCGGGAGTTTTCCGACTCCGAACAGCCTCAGAGAGTCCGCGGGCTCATTGCAAACAGCTGATTGCTGATCCTCGGGGGCATTTGCACAAGCCTTCTGTCTTTTGAAACGAATTCGCTTCTTCTTCGGAACTTTCTGGGACTCGTCGTCGACATTTTCCTCGCTTGCTTGACTCTTCGGAGCTCTAGCTGAATTTCTTGTACTTTTCTTACTCTTTTTTGACTCCAATTTGCCGGATGAGTTGAGGGACTCCAGTTTTTTGGAGCAGGATCTGGAAAAAAACGTTTTTTTTGGGACTGATGACCAAGCTTGATCATTTAGGGGATGGAGATTGTGAAAATTGCAAATGTTCTTCATTCTGGCGAAGACAATTCGTTTTTTAAGGAACAACAGAGTTTGAAGTCATAATCTAATAAATTAGAACTTTCGTTTAAGAGTCTTTAGTTGGGAATAAATTGAATTTTATGAGTTTTATTTTAGGGATTGGGCTTTTCCTCGATAGACTAGTCTACAAATTACTGATTAGTGAATTATTTCTAGATGATAGAATTACTTGAGCAATGCTTCACTATTTTTTTGACACATCAACGCCAGCTGTGAGACACCCCAGCTAAGGGGAGCCCTGTTGCAATCCTCGTTGTCATGCTGATTGCAATCGATATCAGGGACTCCCGTCCATATCTGCTGTCTCAATGACGTCAACTTAATCTGAACGTCTTGGCTTCTGGGGAGGATGGGAGACAAATGCCTCATAAACCTAAGAATAAACCACTCATTGCAAATAGAAACTGATAAGATTAATCAAAAGATTAAAACATGGGATTTTTTAGAATTAAAAAACGTGGGATTATTATTTTCCTTTCAAAGAACTCATTCCAATTTCAGAATTTTGATAAATCGGATTTCTGAATACGTATTAAAATCGTTTTTTTAACAGACAAATTTTGCTGTTGAAGTTGAAATAACAATTTCAGTTCAACTTAATCGCTGGGTTGATTAGTTATTTATGATTAGTTATAGTTCTATTAGGGAATTAATAGTTTTTTTTTTATTTTTAGAAATTCATTGCATTTACGGATTTGTAAAGAATATTCTTCTCACCTGGCTGGCTGTGTTCCACGCGTTCTCGGGACTTTGCATGTGATTTTTTCACTCACAGACTCCTCGACGAAGGCCAGAGTATGAGGCCTCAATAATGGAAGTGTATCTCCCTCGTATTCCTTTTTATTGATCTCGTATCGTTTTTCAATGGCTGAGTAACTCTCTTTGAAACTCCTACGCAAACTTGCACTCTTTCTGGGATTCTCCATCGGAGCGCTAATGTAATATTCATCAGCTGAGTCCGTTAAGTCACAGCACATGTCGCTTCCTGGATCAGTCGCTGGTAAATCCATCACAGGACGACGATTCTATTTTTCCCCCCCCCAACATTATACTTAGGTACAGAATCGATGAATACTAGGGACGGGTATTATTGTCGTCTGTCGATAGGATATTTGGAATCGTTCCTTCAAAGTTGTACAATATCACGTGAAAAAAAACTCATCTCCAGGAAAGATTGTTGAGCTCCAATAAATCGATTAAGATTTCTGGATATTCTACTAATTAATATCGATATTTCATTGGACTAAATTGAAAATTCCAATAATTTTGAAAATCATTTTTTTCCTGACGATAACAATTTTTCCATCGCATTAAATTTTCCGGGTAATCGAAAATTTCAATCTTTTCTCACGAAGAGACGAAATTTCCTCTCGTACGAGAATTTTTTTTACGAAAAACAATTGAAAAAATTACTATTCTCATTAAAACTAGAAACTCTTTTCTCAGGTCCAACGATGGCAAATGGTTTACCAAGAAAAACAAATGGAGTCCATTCACCAATTGAAAAAAGACAAAACCTCTGGTGCCAATTACTCACTAATAATTTTTGCCTCATACTCCTGCTCTCCTCCATTTTCGTTTTTTTCCTCATTTTTCTTGGCTTATTTAAATTCCGGGATCTCGGCAGTTGTGGTGATGGTGGTGGCACAGACAGGTAGTGAGATCGATAATCCCCCGAGGTTTCGGAATCCAATAAAATCGTCGCTTCACTCGTACCTAATTTCATCTCCTCCGATGAACTATCCGACGTATCGCCCTCATCACTTTGATCCAAATAAAACGGTTAATCGAATTTCCGGCGATATGATTACTTGTTTGTGAAGGGGGGGGGGGGGGATAATTACCTTGAGTAATCAGTGAGATTGATGTTCGTAGGCTCGTCCGCACTCGAGCCCTCTTTCATGAGCCGAACCAATATTTTGTTACGCAGTCTCTCCTGTAGTAAATCAAAATTGATTTTGAGAGCGGTAATCTCTACATGAAATTATGGTAAAATCCACATTAATAAATGCTGAATATGCCAAAGTAAAAATTTCTAACAATTTTTTGACTTGTTCTCCAGAAAAGATGACTGGATTGTTATTTTTATTTTGCGATTAATCGAAGGAGTCGAGATGGTTTTAACAAAAAATATGTCTCGTGAGTTTTTAGTCCCTTTGAGATTGAGAAAAATGAAGAGAGAGAGGCAATAATTTCAATTTTTGGCTCCCTTTGGCTCAAGTTATGCTTGCAAATAAGTATATTTGCTATTTTTACGTAGATAAAGTAAAAATCATTTTCAAACCCAAGCAACTCTGTACTTTTTGCGTCTATGAGATCCTTGCAAAAACCTATCAGTTTCAGTGCTTAGACTCCTGTTTACGTACTGTTTAGTTCACTGCCTCACTCACGTATTGCCTAACAGTGATTTAATGAATTATAATTAATTATATTATCTCTTGTTTTCGATTGACTTAAACCACCTTTGTGTTCATAAATATTCTCTTACACCTCTGTTTTATCTTTTCTATACTTTGTGAATTCATAGCCGCATGCAATGGGGCAATGTATCCCAAAAGCATTAATAAACTAAATAATTTGGATTTTTCTCCTGGCGCAATAACAAAAAGCAAGAGAATTTGATGTTATCACCTTTGTAGGATCGTCATCAGAAAAGTCGAGCAATGTCTCGCAGAAGGCCTTTCCGATTTGCTCGTAATCCTGGGCAGAAAAGTGTGTCCCACTTCTAGACCCGAGCTTCGATCCACCCATTGACGCCTCCATAGTGTAGCTATTTTGCACACCCATCAGCCACACGACAACTCTGCTAGTTCCCTCCTTCCCCTTTTCAATATGAAATTTGCAATTCTCGAAGGAAAACTGGAATTAGACGAGAACAATAACCATGGTATGCCTTTCATCATCAGCTGTCCTATCACATACCAACTGTATCATGCAATTTGGGTGGGATTTAATTAATTTCAATAAAATAACAGAGTGACAAATCTCAGTTGTCCACCTTGTCAGCAGCATTTTTATGCAGCATCAGAGGAAATATCTGCTCCGTTAGTTTTCCATAACATCCAGCCCTCTTGCTCTCGCAGCCATAAATAAATATATTATGTTTTCTCGAGTGCGCGTGAAGGTCACAGTAAATAGCAATTCCACACTCCTCCATCAATCTCCGAATCATGAGCTTGGTGTGCCATACAGATGGATAGCTCTCTCGCATAACCGTACGATACTGTCGATTTAAATCCTTCCCTGACAGTGAACACCTGTTATTCCCGACAATTACACCGTCTGGGTTCAGCATGGGAACTAATTTGAATATGAACCTCTCCCGGAGCTCCTTGAAATCAGTTCAAAAGGTCAATCAAACAACTGAGAAAGATTGAGTAAAACCTGCGAGGAATAATCGTTGATGGGTGTCATTAGATTTTCAAGGATTTAGCGAAAACTGCTGGAGCTAACGTCTCTTTCTTGGGGGAAGGTCCTCCGAACAAGCCATCCCTGGCGGACCTGTCGAGTCTAAGGATCGAGCGACCCGGTTAGTCGATTGTCATTCGATCGTTGGTCGAGTGTGATGTCGAGTCTGGGTAGCTTAAACGACCTACAATCGAGTTCCCTGAAAGTCGATTGCGAGTCGATTCAAGCCGGAAATCTGTTGGAATCGAGTGTAAGTCGATTAAAAACAGATTATAAGG
>JAPYZM010001064.1:0-21782 GCA_030522845.1 Psyttalia concolor
TTGGTTAAGAGTTGGGTTTCTCTAAACTGCTTCTTAGTTGGGATGAATCCCTTAAGCCCCTCCACCAGCGACAAGGTGTTGCAGTTCCCAGGAGGAGTTGCTAGGAGGTGTGTGTGTGTGTGTGTGTGTGTGTGTGTGTGTCAATTTAGACTGGTAATATAATGTCGAACTTGGAAACTATCGGGAAGTTACTCATGAGCCCCTGTCGAGCGGAATACGAGGAAGAATTTTTATTTTGGGAAATTTCTTTTGGTTCAGCCATCAAATAATGTTTGTATTCTAGATAATCGCGGAAAAAATGAAAGCGATCGGCTTCTGCCCTGCAGGCTCTGGTTCAATTTTCCAACAGCAATGAGTCCTTGGTATGAAATTTTCTATGTTATAGAGGTAATTACAAAATTTCTCCCGATGATCAGTCTCTACAACTGCTCTGATTGACAAATATATTGCCTCCTGCCATTTAGTTTATCTCATCGTATCACTGCTGTGTCTGCTACTTCTGCTTTGACACCCTCTTAGGTCAAATCAACGTAACTCTGGTTGGCCAATTTCTAATTCTTCAGGAGAATCTGAGAAATATCTGCGGGCGATCTTCAGACTCGCCAATGATGCTTTTTCTGGCGGAAGCTGGACGAGGAGAGTGGCGAACTAAAGATACGGTGAAGACCTCTAAAACTCAGCTAAAGCCTGATTCCAGTGCTGTCCCATCGGATTGTTAGTACGACTCTCTTCCCATCCAACTTCCGATGGAGAAAGACTTATCGAGGGACGAAACTTACACTTACGTCCGGTTCAAGAAGTGCGTTCTTCAGCATCAGGGACTAATAAATTTTATAGAAATCGTGAAGGAATTATACAAAAACACTATTCTCGGAATTGTCCTGATTCTGAGTATTATGCTTTCTCTGGAATTGTACCAATTTATGACGGTAAGATAATATGATTTCTATTTCATGCCACATTCAATGATCCACTTTGATATTATTTCCAATGAAGACCGTTGGCGATTTGTACTCTGAAATCCACTCCATGGTGAACATTTGCAGTGGCATTGTCCATTTATTCTTATTCATGCTGACATGCAATGACCTCTCAGAAGCCAGTGTTGACGTATCGCATGCGGCATATGACGTCAAATGGTTCTTCCTGCAATCGAATATCGTGAAGAAGGATTTGTTGAATGGTCTTGCGATTGTCATCAAACGCTCGCAAAAGCCCTGCAACTTAGCAGTGGGTGGCTTCTCATCTGTCACACTACAAACATTCACATCGGTATTTAGTGTCCTCCTGGTCATTCATTCTCACAGGACTATTCAATGCAAGTAATTCTGACAATTTCTCTGGCAGATTTGTAATACATCATTCTCTTACCTGACTTTAATGAGGCAGAGCAATCAGCACGGCTGAAGGTGGTGCATTCAGCATCTGTCATAGTATTGTACGTGTACATTAGCTGTCATGAAGTCTGACAATAAATTGTAGGTAGAGCAGTGAAATATTAATCAATTCTCAAATACCTCCTTCAATGTCTGGAACAAAAATCACTGTATAAAATTAGCAATGAGGGAAAAATCGGCCTTTTGCAATGCCTCATTCCGGAATAATTGTTTCTGCCATGCAATCATTTTTTTCTCACTCCATTTCCTCGCCTTCATCTACTCACCTTTACTTACAATATCGAAACTTCGTAAGACATAATAATCGATATTAAATACTGCAAGAAGAGGAAACTAGAAGCCCCTCGGCACTTATCATGCGTGCATGATGAATACATGATGGGACAAGTGCGAAGGAAAGGTAGAATCCACTACGAACTTCGAATTCTGTCAATCATTCTGCGCAAGACTAACATCATGGCGTCGACTCCTGGTGAGTCTATGGCAGTTAGACTAACAGCTTTCTTCATGAGGTGTTCGGCTTCTGGGTAGAGGATACAGCATTTGGTCAGCGGATTATGGACGTAATTGTAACTTATTCCATCGGTTCTCTGTTATTTACATTTGCCGTTACTTCTACTGATTTATATAATTGTTTAGGAGATTTTGGGGTAAGCTGAATTATTTTCTAGATATAGTGATTGAATTTCGGTTGCGGGTGGTTTCATGTCAATTTGTTCATGTGTTGTATTTTCCTTGAACTCATTTATTTTTTTTGTTGACAATGCGAAGTTATGAGACCACGTTGGACACACAAACCGAGATTTAATTACGTTGACACTCCTCGTTGACACCCGAACTAGCCACGGTTGACTATAAGGAGTGAACGATTTGTATGCCCACAATATTTTATGATTCAATTTCATTTACCGTGGAGGTACCAGTATCCGAACGTCTACTAGTATCCGAATGTGAAACAATTTTTTCGCATTCATCAGTAATTTCAGCGAACTCCGTTTCTCGGAATTATCACCCAACGATTGTAGACCAAAAAAGACACTTCAATTTAGCATATTAAATAACGGTTATTTAATTGCTCATTTTTGATCGTGAATTCATATTTTAAATAATTTTTTTCTGGCGGCCTGATGCAGGGCGGCGCCTCCGGTGGCCCTTTCTTAACTAAAAGGTAAGAGCCACTGCAAAGTGTATTTTGATAAACAAACAATATTTAAGTAAATATTCTAATGTTTTGCATTTAAACATGAAGCTAATGAATCAATATAAGCTTCAAGTTGATAAAAAATATTGTTGTACACTCAAAATAAAGAGAAATTACGTATTCGGGTATTAGGACAATTGTTTAGGACTGTGATGCAGTATCCGAATGTGTGTTTATCTATGTTATAACCTCAATTATTACCTATTGTTATTTCTGATATTTAAATCATTCTTATACAATTAGAAAATATTAAATTACGCCATTCGATATTTAGAATACTGTCGAGCAATTTCATTATACATTAATTATATATTTTAGGGGGCAAATAAACAAAAATGAAGAAAAAAAGAGAAAATACAGAGGAGAAAATCTAAAAAATGCACTGAGTGGTTGGTGAAGAGAGGAAGAAACAGAAGAAATTTAGAGAAGACAATGAGAAAACAAGTGCCAATTGTTGCCAAAGAAATGAAGAAGGAGCTTTTGGAAGAGTTCAAATCAGAATCTGATACAAGTCCAAAGTCGAAAGTCGAAAAGAAACGTTTATAGAAGAGAGTTACTCGCAAATAATTATCTGCATAAAATAAATTATCTAATGTTACTAATGACAATTTTAACATATAAAGTTTAACTTTGTAATAGTTTCTTTAATAAATTTTGAAAATAATCAAATTGTGCACATTATTTGAGTTTGGAAGTAAAGGAAACCATTGAGTTCGGTTACTGGGCCCCCTGACGTTGGTATATTAGGTCAAGGTGATTTTGACGTTCGGATACTAGTTGTTTATACATCGCCTCTATTTATATTAATTAATATTAATTCAATCGCGACTAATTTCGACGGTTTATTCTTTTTTTCGCGTTCAGAACATCACAGAAGTCCTCATTAATTCATGTGTGCAAGTATCTACCACTTCTATTATAAAATAGCGTCATTCTATTGTCAAAAAATGCTTAGACGTTCGGATACTGGTACCTCCACTGTATAGCCTTCGTATTCTTTTATTTTTTAGCAAACGGCCTACTGCGCAATGAATGTATCCATTGCGGGAACGGGGCTCTTCAAACAAATAATTTTCTCAAATCAACGACAACTATTTCTAGATGTCATTCAGTATGCAAAAGTGAATTTTTGGTTCTGCTCTTACGACGATTATGGGACTAGAGTGATGAAGGAGTGTACCATGAAGAGTGGAAAAATTATAATAACAATTGTCCTCCTATTTCATTCGACTCTCATTTTCTATTATGTAAAGCCTCTCATCGGTAATTCATCGAATTCTTATCGATAAAATCGGTACAATGCATTAATTGTTGATTAGGTGAATTTAATTGCTTCAGCTAATCAGGGGAAGAATGAGAGTGATAGGGTTCTTCCACTCAAAATATGGATTGATTTGCCATTATCGATGACACCTTGGTATGAAATTTTGTACATTGTAGAGGTATTTACAAGTTATTCCTGATTATCACCAGCTTCCTATTGCCATCATTAAGACTTCCGATTTATGCCCACCCAGATGATCTCAGCGTATCACTGCTGCGTCTGCTACTTTTGCTTTGACAATTTCCTCTGTCAAATCAATGTGACCCTGGTTGGTCAATTCACGATACTCCAGAAGGATCTGAGAAATATCTGTGGTCAATGTGGCGATTCTGGGAAAATTCGACTTCGTACAGAATCTGAACCAGACGAGTATTGGACTATACATACGGTGAAAATCTAGCTAAGAATAAATCCTTTCATATTATAACGGCATTTTTAGAAGAACTTTGCTCGCCCCCAGCTCCCGGTGAAAAAAGGCTCACTGAAGGACGAAACTGGTATATACATGCGTTTTAGAGAATGTGTAATCAAGCATCAGGACCTCATAAACTTTATCGAGATCGTCAAGCAGTTATACAAGAATAGTATTCTTGGAATTGTCATTACTCTAAGCTTTTTGATATGTTTGGAATTATATCAGCTCATGACGGTAAGACCCTATCATTCCTGTTTCGAGGAAAATCCAATAATCGTGCGCAATTGTCTCCTTTGAAGACCGTCGGCGAATTATTCTCTCAGCTGCAATCCTTTGTAATTGTCTGCAGTGGTATTATCCAGTTATTCCTCTTCATGCTGACATGCAATGATCTGTCAGAAGCTAGTATGGACCTATCTCATGCGGCATATGACGTAAAATGGTTCGTCCTGAGCACAAGATTCTTGAAGAAGGAATTGGTGAATGACCTTGCGACTGTCATCAGACGTTCGCAAAAGCCGTGTAATCTAGCTGTAGGTGGATTCTCATCAGTAACATTACAAACATTCACTTCGGTAATGTAGACTGCCCTAATTTCCCCCCTGACAGGGATATTTAATTCAAATGAACGTGAATATTTATTTTACAGATTTGTAACACATCATTCTCCTATTTAACTCTTATGAGGAAAACTGGCCAACGCGATTGATGATGAGATACTTAATAACTACTATTGTCATGTAGATTAGGTGGGGTGAAGTCTAACAATAAATTTTTGTGCAAAGCTTGGATTTAGTTCTTGGGTGTTCTTACTGAACTAAGAAATTCTCCATTATATTATTGATATAAACTTCGGTAATATTGCCATCATTTTGCATGCTACTGTTCCAGCCGAGTCATTGTAATAATTGTTCTTTCAGACTGTCCAGTGCGATATTGTTTCTCGTCAGTGACATGCTAATCATTCACATCTATAGGTAGTATCCTCCCATCATTTATTCTCACAAAACTATTCAATCCAAGTAATCTTAACAATTTCACTAACGGATTTCTAATTCAACATTCTCTTATTTCACTCTAACGAGGCAGAGTAGTCAGCACGGCTGGATGTGGGGACATTCAGTAATTGTCAAAGTAGTGTAGATTATGTCATAAAGTCTGACAATAAATTTCAAGTAGAACAGTGGAATATTAGTAAATTCGCAAATTTCTTAAATTCTCAATTTCTGGAACAAAAGTCACTGTGCGAATAAAATTACCAATGGGGTAAAATCGTATTACTTTTGACACAGAATTATGGATTCAGAAAAATAGTACTACATTGAAAATGTGGGCTATACTTTGAATAGCCTCTTTTAATGTCCACTTGGTGATATGTTTTGGATGCAATAATGTTTTCTTTTGCTTCACTTCCTCGTCTATACTTATAATGTCGAATCTTCCTGGCGCATCACAATCGATATCTAATACTGAAAGAGGAAACCAGAAACCCCTCGGCACTTATCATGCGTGCATCATGAATATCTGATGAGACAAGTGCGAAGAAAAAGGTGGCAGCCACTACGAACTCAGAATTCTGTCAATCATTCTTCGTGTGAGGAGCATCATGCCACCGACTCCTGGCGACTCTATGGCAGTTAGACTAACAGTTTTCTTCATGAGGTGTTCCGGCTTCTGGGTAGAGGATACCGTACTTGGACAGCGGATTATGAATTCAATTGTAACTTATTCCATTGGTTCTCTGTTATTTACATTTGTCATTGTCTTTAATGATATGTGTCATTGTTTTGAAGATTTTGGGGTAAGTTGAAGAAATTCGAGACAATTAATAGTGATTCATAGATGAAAACTATTCAATTGCATATTCGAATAAGAGAATATTCTAGAGCTGCATTATTGTCAGGATCTAGTGATGGAACTTCAGCGGTGGGTGGTTGCATGTCAATTTGTTGATATGTTACGTGTTCATGGAGCATATTTTGTTTTTTTGTTTACAACTCACCCGGCTTGGCTATAATTAATGGATTATTTGTATGTCCCAAATCCTGTGCAATAAAATCTATTTCATAATCATAGTGTTTTTTTATTTTCTAGAAGTTGGCTTATTGCGCAATGAATGTATCCATCGTGGGAACGGGACTCTTTAAACAAATAATATTTTCGAATCAACGAAAACTATTTCTAGATGTCATTCAGTACGTAAAAGTGAATTTTTGGTTCTGTTCGTATGATAGTTACGGAACTAGAGTGATGAAGGAATGCACCAGAAGGAGTGGAAAAATAATAATAACGATTATCATCCTGTTTCATTCGACTCTCACTTTGTACTACGTAAAACCTCTTGTCGGTAATCATCAAATTATTATTGACGTGATCGGACGATGCATCAATTGTTGATTAGGTGAATTTAACTGTTTTAGTTAATCTAGGACGGAATGAGAGTGATAGGGTTCTTCCTTTCAAAATATGGATTAATTTACCAATAACGATGACACCTTGGTATGAAATTTTGTACATTTTAGAGGTACTTACAGGTTGTTTATGATCATTATCACATTCCTATTGCCACAATGAAGACGTACTTATACCCATTCAGATGATCTCAGCGTATCACTGCTGCATCTGCTACTTTTGCTTCGACAACTTCCTTTGTCAAATCAATGTCACTCTGGTTGCTCAATTCATGATGCTCCAGAAGAATCTGAGAAATATATGTGGCCAATGTGAGGATTCTGCAGGAGTTCTATCTCGTACCGAAACTGAACCAGATCAGTATCGGACTGGACATACGGTGATAACGGCGACAATCTGGCTATAAATATTCTCTTATTTTATTACGGAATTCTTAGAACAACTTTCCTCTCATCCAGCTCCCGATGGAAAAAGTCACACTGAAGGACGAAGCTTGTATCTACATGCGTTTTAAAGAATGTGTAATTAAGCATCAGGATCTCATAAATTTCATCGAGGTCGTCAAGGAACTATACAAGAATAGCATTCTTGTAATTGTCATTAATCTAAGCTTTTTGATATCTTTGGAATTATATCAGCTCATAACGGTAAGACACTAGCATTCCTGTTTCGAAGAAACTCCAATGATCCTGTGCAATTGTCTCCTTCGAAGACTGTCGGCGAATTGTTCTCACAGATCCATTCCGTCGTAACCGACTGCAGTGGTATTGTCCAATTATTTCTCTTCATGCTGACCTGCAATGATCTGTCAGAAGCTAGTATGGATCTATCTCATGCGGCTTACGACGTGAAATGGTTCTTCCTGAAAACAAGGGTCTTGAAGAAGAAATTGGTGAATGACCTTGCGACTGTCATCAGACGCTCGCAAAAGCCATGTAATCTAGCAGTGGGTGGATTCTCATCAGTCACATTACGAACGTTTACTTCGGTAGTGTAGACTTTGCTCTAATTTCCCTGCTCATGGGGGTATTCAATTGAAATGAACGTCAAAATTTATTTTACAGATCTGTAACACATCATTGTCGTATTTAACCCTTATGAGGAAAACTGACCAACGGAATTGATGATTGAATACTTGATAGCTGTCATAGTCATGGACATTAGCTGAGGTAAAGTCCAACAATCAATTGTAGGCAAAACTTGAAAGCAGTTTCTGACCGCCCTTGGTCTTTAACGAAAGGATGCTACATTACATTGTAAACATTTATTTCAGTAATGCAGCCTACTACTTACCGTTATTTCTCACGGTACTATCCTAGCCGAGTCACGGCAATAGTCCTTTTTGCAGGTTTGTAACACATTGGCTTATTTTGCTCTGGCGAGACAGATGGCTCAACGCGACTGATGATGAGCCATCCAGTAACTACCATATTTGTGTACAGTAGCTGTCATAAAATCGCACAATAAATTTTAAACGGAATCTTGAAATATCAGTTGATCCATCAAATCTCTTTTCGCTATATCAACAGAAGTTGCATTATTTTTTGGATGGAGTATACACAGAACAGAGATTGACAATTTCGTTCCCTTCCTCGGCAAAATAGCCGGCTAAGCATACCTGGTATTTTCCCAATAATTCCGGTTTTCAGTTGACTTTGGAAATGTACCGAATCTGCAAGGATCATCTTATCTGAAAGAACGACTCGACAGATCGATTCCCTTAGTACTTGTGGTTGATACTATTTGTCATCTGCTATTCAATTACGGTTTGCTGTTTTGATGAAACATTACGAAAATGAAAATCCTCAATTTTGTTAAATGGCGACGGTTCATGACCAGGAGAAATTCACCGAATGAGTTCGGAAGAAATGTCAATGTGTATATGTGTTTGTGTGTAGTCGTTTTCCTTTGTTCTTGCTCTCGGATGAACGTGTAATACAATCGAAGCGGTTTCGATTACCATCGATACGTATAATATTGGACGAGATCTGATTAAGTGGGGAGTGAAATCTCCCTACCTCTTCTTGATTTTTAAAGAAAAAAGGCTGTCAGGAGCGAATAAAATAATGCAAATGTGGTGGAAAGAAGATGTGGTCCGCCAAACTACTCGCTCTGATTCTTATATTCTTTTCGTTTGCTCCAATTGAGAAATATGTGACTTGTTCCCTTTCCTTTTATCGCAGCGTGCCACTAATGTATCTGCCACTTCCGGTTTTAGAACTTCTTAGGTCAACTAAATATGACTTTGGGTGGTCAATTTATAATTCCTCAGAAGAAGCAGGGAAATATCTGCGGGCGACCCACGGACTCGTCGATCATCCTTTCTCTGGCAGAAGTTGGTCGAAACGAGTGACGGATTAAAGGTACAGTGAAAACGTCGGAAACTCTGCTAAACCCTGAGCCTAATTCCAGCTGTGCTCTATTGGATTGTTAGTACGACTCTCTTTCCATTCAACTTCTGATGGAGAAAGGCTTATCGGAGGATGAAACTTGTACTCACGTGTGGTTCAAGAGATGTGCTGTTCAGCATCAAGAACTCAGCAAGGACGGGAGAGAAGGGAATTGCATACAGGTCGTCAAGGAATTATACAAAAATACTATTTCGGAATTGTCCTGGTTTCGACTACTACGCTTTCTCTGGAATCGTATCAAGTTATGATGGTAAGAGAATATCATTCCTATTTCGTAAAACATTCAATGATCTAGTGGGATATTGCTGAAATCCACTGTTCAGTAAACATTTCTAATGGCATTGTTCGTCTACTCTTGTTCCTGCTGGCATGACTGACCTCCGAGAAGTCCACGTATCGAATGCAACATGTTGTCTCCAATGGTTTTTTATGTGATCGAACCTCGTGGAGAAAGATTTTTGGAATGGTCTTGCGATAATCATCAAGTGCTCGCAAAAGCCGTGCAACGTAGCAATGGGTAAGTTGCCATCAGGCATAGGACTATATGTAATGCCCTCTTGATCATCCATTCTCAAAGGAATATTCAATTTAAAACTAACCATTTCTCTGCCAGTTTGTAATACATTATTCTCTTCTCTGACTCTAATGAGACAGAGCAATCAGCCCAACTGAAGGTGGAACATTCAGCATCTGTCATAGTCGTGAAGATTAGCTGGCATAAAGTCTGCCAATAAATTGTAGGTCGAACAGTGAAATGTTAATCAATTCTCAAGAACCTCGTTCAATTTCTGGAACAAAAATCACTTTGTGGATAAAATTACCAATCTGAGGACATTGTATTGCTTTTGAGTTTGAATTATGTACTCAGAAAAAATATTACCGAAATGAGAATTTCGGCTATGATTTCAGTGGCAATTTTTAATACCTCGTTCGGTAGTAATTTTTCTACTTCAGCGTTTATCGTTTATCGTACTTAATTTCTTCATTTTTATCTCCCCACCTTTACCTAGAAATACCAAACTCCCTGGTGCACTATAATCGATATTAAATACTGCATGAAGAAAAAACGAGAAACCCCTCTACACTCATCCTGCGTGAATCATGAATATATGATGAGACAAGTGCGAAGAAAAAGGTAGCAAGTACTATGAAGTTAGAATTCTGTCAATCATTCTCCGTGTGACTAACATCATGACGCCGACTCCTGGTGACTCTATGGCAGTGAGAATAACAGCTTTCTTCATGAGGTGTTCTGGCTTCTGGGTGGAGGAGACAGTACTTGGCCAGCGGATTATGGATTCAGTTGTAACTTATTCCATCGGCTCTCTGTTATTTGCATTTGCAGTTACTTCCAACGATTTGTACCATTGTTTTGGAGATTTTGGGGTAAGTTAAAAAAATTTAAGTGAATTGACAGTGATTCGTTGGTGAAAGTTAGTCTATTCGATATTCGAATGAAAGATCCACTGAAGCTGAATTATTTTCTAGATGTAGCCATTGAACTTCGGTTGCGAGTGGTTTCATGTCAATTTGTTGATTTTTTATAGTCTCTTCTAACTTATTTCATTGTTTTGTTTACAAAGTGATGTTATGAGATTGTGTTTTATCCGAAATTTAATTACGTTGACACTCGTCAATATCATAAATTGTATTGTAAGAGTCATAAATTGTATGCTCCCAGTCTCCTATTAGTCAATATAATTTATAGTCCTGATGATCTTTTACTTTCCAGAAAATGGCCTACTGCGCAATGAATGTGTCCATCGTGGGAATGGGACTCTTTAAACAAATAGTTTTTTCAAATCAGCGAAAACTATTTCTAGATGTCATTCAGTATGCAAAAGTGAATTTTTGGTTCTGTTCGTATGACAACTACGGGACGAAAGTGATGAAGGAGTGCACCCTAAAGAGTGGGAAAATTATAATAACAATTGTCATCCTGTTTCATTCGACCCTACTTTTCTATTACGTACAGCCTCTTCTCGGTAATTGATCAAATTACTATCGATACGATGCATCAATTGTTGATTAAGTGAATTTATTGCTTCAGCTAATCAGGGGAAAAATGAGAGTGATCGGATTCTTCCATTCAAAATATGGGTTAATTTGCCCTTGACGATGACACCGTGGTATGAAATTTTATACATTGTAGAGGTATTTACGAGTTATTCATGATTATTACTACCTTTCATCGTCATCATTGAGACGTGATTCATGTCAATCCAGATGATCTCCGCGTATCACTGCTGCGTCTGCTACATTTGCTTCGACAACTTCCTATGCCAAATTAATGTGACTCTGGTTGGTCAATTTATGATACTCCAGAAGGATCTGAGAAATATCTGTGGCCAATATGGGGATTCTGCAAGAATTCTGTCTCGTCCAGATGCTGAACAAGACGAGTATTGGAGTGGCGATACGGTGAAAACGGCAATAACCTAGCTAAAAATAAATTCTCTTATATTTTTACAACATTTTTAGACCAACTCTGCTCTCATCCAGCTCCCGGTGGAAAAAGGATCACTGAAGGATGAAGCTTGTGTATACATCCGTCTTAGGGAATGTATTATCAAGCATCAGGATCTCATAAATTTTATCGAGATCGTCAAGGAGTTATACAAGAATACTATTCTTGGAATTGTCATTGCTCTAAGTTTTTTGATATGCCTAGAATTATACCGGCTGATGACGGTAAGATACTATCATTCCTATTTCGAGAATAATCCAATGATCCTGTGCAATTGTTTCCTTTTGAAGACTGTCGGCGAATTGTTCTCTCAGATTCATTCCTTCCTAACCGTATGCAGTGGTATTGTCCAATTGTTCCTCTTCATGCTGACCTGCAATGATCTGTCAGAGGCTAGTATGGATCTATCTCATGCGGCATATGACGTGAAATGGTTTTTCATGCAAACAAGGATATTGAAGAAGGAATTGGTGAATGACCTTGCAATTGTCATTAGACGTTCGCAAAAGCCGTGTAATTTAGCAGTGGGTGGATTTTCATCTGTCACATTACAAACGTTCACTTCGGTAATGTAGCATCTGATCTAATTCCTCCCCGCACAGGGGGATTCGATGCAAGTGAACGTGAACATTCGTCTTACAGATCTGTAATACATCATTCTCCTATTTAACCCTTATGAGGAAAACCGCTCAACGGGATTGATGATGGAATATGCGATAACTACCATAGTCGTGTAGATTAGCTGTGGTAAATCTGACAATAAATTGTATGTAATGCTTTGAAATAATTTCTGGATATGCTTATTACTTAACTATAGAATTATCAATTGAATTATAAATATTTACTTCAGTAATGCAGACTAATTCTTGCCATTATCTCTCACGGTACTATCCAATTCAAGTCATTCTAATAGTTCTTCTTACAGACTTGTAATACATTGGTTTATTTTGCTCTGATGAGACAGATTATTCGACGCAACCAGCGATGACTTAACCCAGTAGCTATCCTGGTATTATAGAGTAGCTGTCGCCAAATCGCGCAATTAATTTTAGTTAGAACTTGGCAATATTAGCTGACTCGTGTCAAACCTTCGGTCACTGTTTCAACAAAATCACATTGTAATTTGGCTACGTATACCTGGAGTTTTTCCCATAATTCCGCGGTTTATCCATCTGTGGGAATAGAACGAATCTACAAGAATCATCTTTCATTCTGAAAGAACAACGAGACACATTGAGTTTCTTAATTTTCATCACTGGCATCATTCTTAATTTGTGATTCCACTACGTTTTCTATAATCCAACATTGGTAACACTTTATAGAAGACTGACTGGTTATGCCAAGTCCTCGATTTCTCCCGTATTCTATCCCACCTGCAACACCGTTACAATCGATACGAAATAGTAGGGGGGCTGCAATTTTCGCGGCTGATCACGCGATTGAGAGCGGCTTCGGGGAAACGATTTCACGAGAGCTGTCATTCACATCAGGTGTCAGAAGAATTGCTTCAATAGGAAGCGTCTTCGCAGTCTATGGCGTCGTCCCCGGGTGATTCGTGGGCGGTGACGTTGACCGCTCTTTTCATACGATGTTGTGGTTTTTGGGCGGAGGACACAAAATTCGGGAAAAATGTTATGGATTTTATTGTAACATATTCTATTATTGCACTGTTATTCGCTTTTTGTGTGACTTCGAACGATCTATATAACTGCTATGGCGATTTCGATGTAAGTTAATTGGACAGATCCATGAGGAGCTTCCAAGATGGTTATGATGAATGAGTTCTTCAAGGGCTGTGTATTGTTACGATTATTCAGTTACTTTCAATGATAAATTGATTAAATGTTTGTTTTTAGAGATTCACCTATTGTGGTCTAAATTTCGTCACAGTAGGATTTGGTTTTTACAAACTGGTAGCCTTCTCAACGAAACGGAGAATGTTCTTAGATCTTATTTACCATGCAAAGAAATACTTCTGGTTCTGTTCTTATGATGAGTATGGTGCTCACATAATGAGGAAATGCATGAGAAGATGTGTCGGCATCATTATATTTGCGGTTTTCATGTGCCATTTGACGATTATAATTTATTTCATTAAACCTTTGATAGGTATGTTATGAATTTATGAAGCTGTTCACGTTGGTAATGAGGCTGTCCTATGTAACTAGTACTCTGTCATAATGATATCTTCTGATTTTAATGTGAATACTTTCTTGGACTAAGTACGTAAACAGTCGTGACTTGAACTGAACACTCAACACAATTAATATTCAATTACAGCAAATCAAGGCAAGAACGAAAGTGACAGAGTTCTGCCCTTTCAACTTTGGATTGACTTACCGATCACCCTGACTCCATGGTATGAGATCTTGTACATTATCGAGGTATTAATGACTCGCTAGACCTCATATTATTTTCATCTGAAGAATAATTCTTCTCAGATGTTCTCAGGCTATCACTGCTGCATCTGCTACTTCTGCTTTGATAACTTCCTCTGCCAAATCAACATTACTCTCGTGGGTCAATTTGTGATTCTTCATAAAGAGTTTCGTGAGATCTACGATCGACGTTTTTCGTTATTGTCCAAGGACGAGAATTACCTCCATGCCAGATTCGTTAAGTGTGTTGAAAAACACCAGGCGCTAATATCCTTCACAGAACGCGTGAAAGAACTGTATCGTGATGTCATTCTCGGAGTTGTTGTACTCCTCAGCTTTCTGATATGTCTAGAATTATTCCAGCTGATGACGGTAAGGTGTCTATGAGAAAGTTATAAAATTTTCCGCACTTTTTCAACTACTGCTTACCTTAAAAGACTGTTGGTGAGACACTTGCCCGAATCCACTACTGCGTATATGCTGGTGGTAGTATAACCGAACTCTACTTCTTCGCACTAACCTGCAATGATCTGACAGAAGCAAGTCTTGCCATAGCCGATGCTGCCTATGATGTGCAATGGTTTCTGATCAAATCTGGATCGAAAAGGAATGCTCTGGTCAAGGATTTGCAGACAGTCATCATGAGATCACAGAAAGCTTGCAGTCTGACTGTTGGTGGCTTCGCACCTGTCACCCTGATGACTTTTACTTCGGTGAGGATTTATTTTTAAAGTAGATTAAGTCCATCAAGCTGATACAAATATTCTTGTTCTTGCAGATTTGCAATCGAGCATTCTCATTCTTGACCTTGATGAGACAGAGTCTAAATTAATACATATATAGATGAGATGAATCATAGTGAATTTTTCAATTTAAATGACGGCATTTATCCAAACTTCCTGAAGTGAAATATAATTGAATACATGTCAACCTAATCTGCAAATGCAGATCAGATTTTTCAATAGCCTACTGAAAATTTCGTTTACCAACACTATATTTGCGTTAACACCTCTGATGTTTTATCACTCATTCGCCCTCATAGACTATTGATAATGCTAGTCAATTATATTTATGATTGTCTCAATGGACGACATTATTTCAATGACTCCTTGTTAATTGATTCTACCTTCCTCCTCAAGCTGGGTAAGCCATTATTTTGACTCATTAAACCCATTACCCGCTTAAGAGGCTATTTGGTTAAGTTATTTTTACACTAACCTGATTCTCCTGTCTACAAAATTGTAAGTTTAATGTAAGTTGGTATTAACGGTTTCTCGAAATACACTGTGAAAAAAAATATAATTTAGCCAATCAAATATTCTTCTACCTTGGATTTAAACTGAGTCTCACCACAGAACTTTCAGATTTAATTGTCCAAAACAAATGAGCTTGGCAAAATTATTTTTTTTTCACAGTGTATGGACTACCGACGATAAAAATTAGATTGTAACTTCTGAATATTGTCGAATGAATATAAAGGCACAAGTGCATTTTTATTTTTTCATCATAAACGGTGTGTGAGGCGGAAAGTAAGGTAGAAGGGATCAGTTGTTGCATGCATGGTTGATGAGTTCTGTCGAACGGCTTGCGTGCAGTCATTCACACCCTCGACTGCCCATCATTTTGCACCATGGAGTCTACATCAACGGAAGCCCTCCCGATACGAGTAACATTTTTTTTCTTATACATAGCTGGTTTTGGGATCGCGAACACCGAGGGAGACAGAAAGCTACTGAATTTGTGTCTGGTTTGGTCGTGTTCCACTGTGGCAATAGCATTATCTATTACTATTGTTGATTTGTACTACGTGTGGGGACCTTTCAATGTAATTGTCATTTGGCTTGTTAATTGTTTAAGAAATATCATAGAACGAATTGTTTCCCAGAATATGGCCTACTCAGCACTCTCTGTTCTGACCGATTTTTTCATCAATGCTAAATTCTTCACCTTCATGTTCCATCATCGTCAGTATGAGGAACTTGTGCGAGCCGCTCGAGAGTGACTGTGGTCTGAAAGTCAGATGGAATATGGTAAAGAAGTTCTGAAACAGTGTAAAAATTAGTCCATGTTCTTTATGACATTAGTCCCAACGTTTGGACAAACTTCGGCGGTTTGCTGTTTTGTGGAAGCTATTCTACGTAAGATGACATTCTTGATTTGTGCAGTGCTTTCTTATAGAAGACGTTTCGTAACAATAATTTTAGATATTTTGAAATAAAAGGTCCCCCGAATGTCATTTTTCTATCATTTTTTTTTCATTGAGACACAGCCTCAAAGGCTTTCTCTGAAATTGATATTCGGAAGGGCTCGTGTATTTTTTTTTTATTCAGAGAAATTAAGCAGATGATTTTTTTACAGATCATTTAATGATAATAACGAGTTTCTATTAATTGAATCATTGATAAATTGAGAATTTCGATTGAAAATCAATTTAGAGATAAGCTACGGAATCATTGTACAGAACCTGCGAATGATCTAATGTACTTGATTGATTCACAAAATATAGTAATAATTTTTTTTTCAGTTAATATCCAGAACAACGATACAGATGTCAAGACACGGGTGTTTTCGTTCAAGGTCTGGTTTGACTTGCCAATTTACGAGACTCCAAATTTTCAGCTCTTCTGCCTCATGGAGGTAGCCAAGATCTGTAGAACATCATAGCTGAATTATTCGAAAATTATTAAACGTTCCAGATATTTGCTACGTATCATACCTGCATTCTGTACTTCTGCTTCGATAGTTACATGGCCATCGCAAATATCTTCATCACTGGACAATTCTCGATTCTAAAATACAGACTGGAAAATCGTTACCATAGAGGGATCATCCAGTCAGTAACGAAGAGATGCGTGAAAAGCAAGACATTCAATGGACTCGATGACTCCATGATCTCAATCTCTCGAGAATTCAAGGATTGCATCAAGCAGCATCAGTTCTTGATTAGCTTCGTGGAACAAGCCGAGAACGCTTATACGATCATTAACTTGATTTCGGTCGTGATCTACAGTCTCATCATCTGCCTGGCTGGTTATCAACTGATTGTAGTAAATACCTAGAGTCCCTTCATTAAAGAAAAGAGGGTAACTTTTTTTGTCACCGATCCATTGTTATTATACTATACCCTTGTACTGTATAGTATAGCAATTTTGATTTTTTACAAAATTTCCTATACATATGTGTTCTTGTGGTGATATATAGTTGTGCTGTTGTTTTAGCGACTGTTAGGACCCTTTCTAGAAGTTGTTGGCACAAAACTGCTGATATCTTGAAAACTATCAAGCCTAGCTCCAAAAAGCGAATGGATTTGGAAAGCGGAGGAAATTTGCGATCGATATAGCCTCTCGGATTTAATTTTTAGGAATTTTTTGGATTTTCAATTTTTTAACCGCTGGGGCCCTCCGATTTTAGCGATTTTCGGCTGGTTGAACACATTTTCGGCGATATCTCAAAAACCATTGGTCCTACGGCCACGGGGTTTGTTCCATTTAAAAGCTGAGCTCATTTCTCATAGATAGAGGCTTTTGAGAATTTTCCAAAATGATTTTTTCACCCCGTTTTTGGAAATTTTAAAATTTTTAGAAAAACAGTAAAAACGGCTCGAAAAGTCATAATATAAATTTCCTAATACCCTATACCGATAGGAAATGAGCTCAGCTTTTGAATGGAGCAAACCCTGAGGCGATAGGATCAATAGTTTTTGAGATATCGCCAAAAGAGTGCCGATTTCGGTAAAAATCGGAAGAATGGAAGGGGGGGGGGGTTTGATTTTTCGGTATTATCATTCTTTTTTATATATATATTTTTTAATTTGCCAATAACCTATATCGATGACGAATGAGCGGACTCCGATACAGAATCGGAATCTGATGGAAAATAAAATAATTTTAAATTCTAATCACCTGTTAAACAAAAACTTAATATTTTATATTTATCTCTAAAATAAATTGTAAATTTTGTAACTTTTCTATGAAAAAATCGCGTCTTATTCTGGTCACTAAAAAAGAACCAGATGAGTAGTCGGCTTTGTTAGAAGAACAGATCTACAAATTGATCAAACGATTCATTGAGTAGAATTTATTTTAGGGAATTCATTGAGCTTATCTATAGTTGTTTTTTTATTGTGCGGTAAAGAGGATTTTCTCGTTAAAATAATTTTTTTTATCAAGCCAGAAAACTCATTGGCGAGACAAGTTCGATTCGTGATTTTCATCTTTGGATGCTTGACCCAGCTCTTCGCATTTTCATTCACCGCCAACAACGTGTCCGTAGGCAGTGAGTATGAGTAACGGTGCCTACAACTGAAATTGGTATGACGGGAATTATTCGAAAAAGGGTCGATCATTGACCAGAGACTTTATCCTCATGATCATGCGGTCTCACCGTCCGTGTTGTCTGACAGCAGCGGGTTTCTTTCCAGTTACATTGGATACACTGAAATCGGTAAATATTGTTTTCGTCCTTGGCGCCCGAAAATCCGGGATTCTAACCTCACTCCGTTCGGTTAGATTGCGGTTTGCGGGGCTAGAGGCGAAATAGTATATTGCCGGATGAGCGTTATGGGGTTTTTTGCTCGCGTGGTGTTTGGCAAACCAAGCCGAAGGCGAGGTGGCCAACCACGTCACCACGAAGCCACATTCGTCAGATAATACTTTCATCGCCTGGTGACATAATGTACTATTCCGTATTGCTCTTCACTTTTCTTCATCCGGAAATTGGTACGGGTCCTTACCGGAACTCGAAAAAGTGAAAATCACTACGGAAAAATGTCGTTCCTGGGCTATCATGGGTTTTTTTACTCGCGTTGTTGGCCGCCTTGCCTACGGCTCGCCTCCCCAACTTCACGCGAGTAAAAACCCCATAACGACATACCGGAAATATACTATTTTTCATGCAATTGGGATTTCTATTTATCATTAACTTATATTACAGATTCTCACCTCAGCGTTTTCGTATTGGACGTTGATAAGACAATCTACTGACTGAGATCAGCTTATGTCCATCAACTCAACCAGTAGTCATTCGAAATGAGTAATTGTTTCAATCCACCAACTCGGTATATCAATATTTATTTATGAATCAACTGTTTCTCTGATCTTCTGTGACGTTCAACTTTTATTAGATTTTTAAGTACTTTCTTACCACTTATATTGAGCAGATTGGTAACACACCATTTTCTTATTTCGTTCTAATCAGACTAACTTTTTGATGTATATGATTATGAACATCAAACATTTATTATAGCACTGTAGAATAGCTGTTGTAAAGTCGCACAATAAATTGTAGATACAACTTTAGAATAACTGTGAAATTTCTCGTCATGAAATAGATTGACTACATTTTGTACAATTCAACCTTCACGACATTTTATGGAAGACTGACTGCTTACTCTTCTTGTATTCAATATCACCTATAGTACAGGTACAATCGATACGAAAGAAGAAAGGGGGGAGGAGGATGAAATCTTTGAAAATGATCACGCTGGTGCAGGCCACTGAGAAATTTCACCAGAAGTGTCATTCAAATCAAGTAAACCTTTATTGTAAGGTATCTATGAGAAAGTTATAAAAATTCCCGCGGTTTTTCAACTATTGCTTATTTGGAAAGACTGCTGATGAGGCACTCCCCGGAATTCACTACTGCGTATATGCTGGTGGCAGTATAACCGAACTCTACTTCTTCGCACCAACTTGCTATGATCTGATAGAAGCAAGTCTCGCCATAGCCGATCCTGCTTATGATGTGCGATGATTCCTGATCAAATCAGGATAAAAAATGAATGCTTTGGTGAAGGATTTGCAGGCAACCGTAATGAGATCTCAGCAAGCTTGCGGACTGACTGTTAACCTTCACTTCGGAACGCAGTTATTGGTTACGTAGATTGAGTCCATCAAGTTGATACAAATATTCTCATTCTTGCAGATATGCAATCAAGCGTTCACATTCTTGGCCTTGATGAGACAGAGTCTGAAATGATAAAGTAAGGAATGAGATGAATGATAGTAAAATTTGCAATTTGAATAGTGCCATGTATCCAAACTTTCTGAAACGAAATGTAATTGAATACATGTCAACCTTATCTGTAGATGCAAATTCGAATTTTCAATAGCCTATTGAACTATTTGGACTCATACAGACGAAATCGATTATCCTATGAGTTGTGCATCAGTTGAGCTCATAGCCTATTGACAATGTTAGTCATCAATTACATTTATGATCATCTCAATGGTCTTAATGGTTTCAATAACACCTTGTTAATTGATTAACGTTAAGCTCATTATCCACTCTAAGAGGCAATTTGATTCAATTATTTACCCACTAACCTGATTCTCCTGTCTACAAAATTGTAAGTGTGGTGAGAGTTCTTATGAACGTTTCCGCGAAAGTACACTGAGAACAAAATATAATTTTTCAAATTATATATTTTCTGCGATGAAGCGGATTTTACGACCGAAATTTCAGGAATTTTGGTGTCTGAACGAAATACGTCAGCCAAAATTAAATTTTTTTCGCAGTATAAGGACTACCGGCGATACAGATTACATTGTAACTTTCGAATATTCTGAAATGCATGTAAAGGCGGAAATGTACTCATTTTTTTATCACAAAAGGTGGGTGAAGTGGGAAATAAGGTAGAAGGGATCAGTTGTTACATGCATTGTTGATGAGCTCTGTTGAACGACTTGCGTGCAATGTCATTCACATCCTCGACAGTCCATCATTTGGCACCATGGAGTCTACACCAACAGAAGCCCTCCCGATGCGAGTAACATTTTTTTTCTTATATATAGCTGGTTTTGGCCTAGCGAACACCGAGAGAGACAGAAAGCTACTGAATTTGTGTCTGGTCTGGTCGTGTTCCACTGTGGCAATAGCATTATCTGTTACTATTGTTGATTTGTACTACGTGTGGGGAGCTTTCAATGTAATTATCATTAGGCTTGTTAATTGTTTGAGAAATGTCAGAATGATTTGTTTATCAGAATATGGCTTACTCAGCAGTCAATCTTCTGACCGATCTTCTCATCAATGTCAAATTTTTCATCTTTATGTTCAATCGACGTCAGTACGAGCAACTCTTGCGAGCCGCTCAGGAGTCATTGTGGTCTGAATCCCAGATTGAATATGCTAGAGGAGTTCTGAAACAGTGTGAACATCAGGCCATTTTCTTTATCACCTTATTTGCAACCTTTGGACAAGCTTCGGCCATTTGCTATTTTGTGGAACCGATTCTACGTAAGTTGTGATTTTCAATTTGCGTCGTACTTTCTTATAAAATATTTTTCGTAACAATTATTTAAAAAAAAACCACCAAAATATTATCTTTCTACAGAATTTTTTTTTCATTAAGCTAGCCTCAAAAGTTTTCCCGGTAATCAATATTCTAAATACTTTGCGTCGTATTTTTTTTAATTAAGGAAATGAAGCAAAGAGTATTGTACAGAGACTCCCATAATATATGACCTTTCTATTAATGGAATTATTGTTTAATTCAGGACGTCGAATATCAATTTGGGAATAAGCTGCAGAATTAGTGTTGTGACGTTTCGGATTAGACCATCCTCTGCATTAATCCTGGATGATCTAACTATGTGAATAGCACCTTTCACTATTCACATATGGAATGTTTTTTCCCTTGTCTCTTTCCTAGGGCCGTCACACCCTGAATACCGGCTACCCGTCGCGTGGGTTTCACTCACGTTGGGGATGTTATGTGGAAGGTTTGGGTACGGATTCTTTAACCAACACTCGCGTATCCAGTAGATAACAGCTATTT
>JAPYZM010001065.1:0-39654 GCA_030522845.1 Psyttalia concolor
ATTTTAATTGTTTTCTCTCGTTCAAGCACGAGTTATAGGCATCTACAAAAAGAAAATGTTTGTTTTTTTTATTTACGATAAATTCGCCTGGAGTTATCCCGCTTACGCTGAGAAAACTTTTTTCTGAAGGATCACAGGCAATGAGCTCCCAATGGCTGAATTTTCAATATTTTTCAATTAAAATTTGCCAAAGTACTCCTCGCATGTGTATCTTTAATACAGTGAATTATTTAAATAAAAAAATTTCATTGAATATATAAAAAAAACTCGCAAAATATGTTTTTCTCAGCCTGCGAAGCCGACGACTTAGAAACGAAATTAGTCTGAACACTAGTGCCATTTTCACGGCTCACTCGACGAGGGAGAATCCCACATTCGATTAAGGGTGTGTCCATGTACCCATTGAACATTGAAACTCGGTACGAAGGCGAGTGGACAAGGAGGGCGATGTGGAAAAAGGCAGGCCGCGTGGGTGTGATTCGTTATATAGGAATCTCTCGTCAGTTCTACGCCACTGGGTTTGTATTCGAGACAACAAACGAGAGAGCACGAGAAACCGCATGAGGAAATGAACAAAGCCGACCCACGCCTGCGGGTACCGTCATATTCATATTCCATATGTGATTCTAAGGGCACCGCTACCACAGCCGACTGTGCAATATTCGTCAGAACAATAGTGGGCTGGTATCAACCCCCACGAGCCAGACATTTCCGAAAGTTGGAGACGAGAATGAAATTAATTACTTTGCGGTGAAATTTTTTGGCAAAGAGAGATTTGAAAACATCCTTTATTCAAGAGATCATAAATCGCAAATTGAAATAATTTTTTTTTCTTTTTGAAACTCCTTTTTGAGCCTCAAATTGACATTTTTTTCAAGTTCTAAATTTATTCTTTAGAACTACCTCATATGGAGATTTTCAACGGCTCACTGAATCCTCTCATGCATAAACCTTACGAAACGGTTATCGTTCATTACTGAATTTAATTTAATAACAATTTATCTTATCTCGTAAATGGGAGCTCAAGTTTTTCCACTCACTTCGCCACATCAGACTTCTGTTCTCATTTTCATTTTCATTATGACTTTCAATATCGCATTTCTACCTCTCCGAATAATCTAATTTAAGATTATTCACTTACCACTTAAGTCATGTAATTGGCATCGGCTGTTTGACTTTAATGTTCATAAATAAAATAAAACCCAATTCAAGATTTTCCGAACTCTCAATTTAAGATACCCATAAATTTTGAGATCGTAAATCTCCAGTTGAAAATACTTCTTTATCATTTCCACAAATTCACTTGAATTTCCATCTCAAGCGCAATTCAATCTTTCACCAACAGTGCTCCACATACTCAGCCACTCACGGCGAGAAATATTCAATAAAAATTACGTATCTTTTCCGCAATCTTTACCTAAAATCACGAAACGTTTCTAGAGAGTTCCGTAATTTTTATCTGAATCGCCTGAATTATTACATTACCGTCACTTAAATTTTCCGATTCGACTCCGTGATCGGCAATGAAATTGCTTTCAAGTGATAAAAATATTTTTATTTCCAACCAACGATTCTCCCCTAGAATCCCCTCGATCTTCAAAAATTATTCAGCTACACGGAGGGAAAACATGTGCAGTATTTTGGAGGCTCGCGAAAAATTCCTAATTCCTTTAGTTGCTTAAAATTATTCCAAACATTAACTTGGAAGTATGTTGTTCAAACAACTGAGATTTTTTAATGTGTACATGAAATAAATACCTCAGTCTTTCAGTCTTGCTGATAAATAATTGCCCATTTCTCTGAAACCCTTCAGCTCACCTCCATCGTCAGCCTACTAATGAAAACTAGCCCCCAACTGTCCCCCAAACCGTCTTAACCACGAGAGACATCAGATGCCCTCAAAATATCATTTTCATTTCCTAAATAAAATCTAATTATCAAAAATCCAATACGTCATTGAATTCTTAGGCCTAAATTTTTACTTTCAGATTTTAAAATGAATAAGAATTGACATTTATTTTGTAAGATATTAAATTGTCAACCGTAAAAATTGTACTATAGCTCTGATGAATATTTCAAGAATGTCCGAAGCTCGGTTAGAATGTTCTATTTACCGAGCAGAAGTTCAGACTAACAAAACTAGACCTGTCTCTGTTTACAAACACTCAAGGGTCTGGGAAAAGTGGAGAGGGAAAGGTTGAATCCTCAGTAAAGCCTAGGGTGAGTTTATTACTCTGGGAGAAGGTTTGGGTTTCTGCTGTCTGGTGCGTTCAAGTGGGGCAGAGGCCGAGAGTCTTTTAAGGAAGGCTCTACGGGGGAAAACTGACAATTTATATTAAGGGCCATTTGTAATAATTTGCGACCCCGAAATCGCCGTCACGGATTACACGTGAAATAACGATCAAATCGTAAGCAGACATAATTTTCGACCTGCAAAATTCATGCCCCAAGGTAGGAAATTACGTTTCCTTATGATTTAATAATTATTTTTCTTGTAATTAGTCACGGCGATATGATACTTAGAATATTCTACGTAAAATAAAAAATAATGAATAGCTAATACTGGGCTATACAACAATCTCTCCCCCAAGCTCCGATGAAGCCGATACCGATGACACCCCTCCCTAATGAAAAAGTTGAGTAATCGGAAGAGGAAAACAGCTCAGCTGATATCCAATGTGTTTACTAATCAAAGGCAACATGCGCTTGTACCTCGGGTTAACGGTGCGGGACACCCACTGCCGCGAGAGAGGATGTCACGTGTTTCGCACGATCGACCGTGCGCCGGAATAAAATGAGCAGCAGGGACAGAGAGGGAAGTGTAAAAAAAAATAGAAAAAAAAAGAATGAAATGCAAGAGCGTTGGGACGGCACGTCGGTGAATCGTCGGGGTATCGTCGGCGGATTGCAATCGCAAAGGAAAACGACGAGGCAGTATACGAGGAGGAATCCTAAAGAGAAATATGTGTGTGTATTAACGCAAGAATGAAATGTACGAGCACTCACTCAACAATGGGTTCATTACCGAAACTTCGGCGGGAGGAAAAGGCAAGGATAAATAAATAAAAAGGCCCCGCAGATTTAGGAGGCCCCCCCCCCCCCGCTGCCGTCAAGGGCAACAACCTTCGCCTGCCAACGCGGGTAATGCCCCCCTCCCCTTTTTCGCCGCACTTCATGGACTACATTTCAGCTGGGGCTCGCCCCGAGTGTATTACCAAGCCCTCAACCTCTTCAAATATATTTGTACATTTCACGCTAGTTCGAGCGTGGAAACTTGAAGCGTCAGTGGTGAATTCTTTTGTTATGTTGAGATAAAATTCGAAGGGGAGAGTGACGAAAAATAACTTTAGTCAACAGTTGGAATGGTTGAGGAGATTTTTCAGAGCGATTATTATGCTCGTTGATTTTAACCACCGGCAATGGTAATGCCCTTCCGTTATGCCTTTTTCGCAGCAAAATTGGAGGCTTTTTTCTTAAAAAGAAAAAACATTTTTTTTTTAATCATTGCGTTAAATCGGTCTTACTGCCAAATTAAATGAAAAATTATTTACACTTTTCAAATCGGACTTACGGTTTTTTTTAAATAGTAAATTACGCGATTGATCGTTTTAATTCGTCTTACGATAATATTGAATCAATATTTTCCACTGCGCCCTCAATAATTTAGATAATTATTAATTAATAATGATTGTTGTTATCTTTCGGAACTTTCTTGTTGATCAATTAATTGACGTCCGAATTTCGATGGAATTTCTCCATTCGCTTGCGACATCCAAAATGGAGCTGTGCTCCAGTTTTCATTTTCGATTTGAATTATCGCCCATATTTTTTTTTCTCAATGGGCACTCTTCGGTAGTGGCCATGATTTTACGAATTTTATGATCTCGTGAACGCGGATGGGGCCAATAGTGGGGGAATGTTGTACAATAGGTACCGCTGGCTCGGACGAAATCCTAATTATGGAGTGATTGGTGTAACGGATAGGATTTTATTCCGAAAGCGTTGAGAATATCCGATTAGATTTTACAGTTTCATTTTGAAAGAAAAAAACACTGTCAAAAATATATTAACAATTAAGCAATAATTTACTGAAAAACCTTTTCTCAAAACTTTCGTCTCCAATTTTAGGAGCAATTCAATGATTGTCTTATTTTTTGGCCGGTAATTTGTCAATTAAATTCCGTAATATTAATTAAAAGCGATAATTTGAATTGGTTTTATTTAATAATAATTTTGAAAAATTACTGACAAATTATTCACAAAATTCAAGTGGTTTTGTTCATCCTCACATGTCAAAGAAGATTTTCTAACGATTTTTTTAACTGTGAGAAACAAATAAACATTTGGAATTTCTTTAACGAAAAATAAGTGACCAAGCGCTTAAATTTCGAGACTATTTAATGAGAAAAATCCTGCCATTCAGAGTCGAGAAAACTATTATCGCATTCATGAATAGGATCACTTGATCGAAATTATTCTCATGAATAGAAGACAATTGTTCTCGCGTTTGTGGTTTTATCTGAAGAGAAATTTGTTATTTATGATAACTCATCGAAACCAAATTGGAGATAAAATTTCTCCGATTTCGAATGTTTGATTACTCGGCACGGGAGAAAAATAAATAGATGGGTACCCCGGGGAGTGATGACACATTAGAATCAAGTCCGTCTACGATTACGATGCTCCTGGGAGAGTTTAACGGGTTAACGACCTCTGAAGAGAGGCCCACAAGAATTTCAGTTTCGTTTCAAAGACGTGAATTCGTGTCTTCCGGTGTTCATTTCACTCGTTTACATCCGATGCTGCATTCGACTCCGTTAGGCTGATAAGATCATTTTGAGGAGTCAATGTATGTCTCAAAATATTTTCATTACCACATTTGGACGTGAAAGCCGACGAAAATATAATTAATTTTTCATTTTTTATTCTGATGCAGACCATTTGAGTGAATCATTCATTCCAGTTCATTAATTTATAATAGAAAATATTCTTAAAGTGGACTTTAAAAAATTAAATGAGTAATTTTAGTTGATTGAATGAATGTCAAATTGAGAATTACAAAACTCGGGAGTTCATATTTCCAAGCTTAAATTTTTCAAATGTTTCAATTTTAAATTTGACATATTCAAAAATGTCACTTGATAACTCAAAGTCCCCACTCTATTGCATTAATAGTTTCAAGACAATATTTTGGCAAGTCTCAATTTTTCAGACTCGAAATTTTCCTTTGGAGACGGGAAAATATGAAATTTAAATTGAAGCCTTCAAATAAAATTGCTATTTTTCTAATCCCATCTTTTTGGGGATTATAATTAAAGCGACCGCTTGTCGGTGTGAAAAATACCGGGAGTTCGGTTTAATTTGAAAGAACATGATGTCCCCGGTGTACCGAAATCTGGCATTCATATCACGTAGAGTCAAGCATACACAAGAATTTAAATTTATTCCTCTCTTATTTACATAAAAGATATCAAAGACAGTTAACTCATGTTAACTTAATTTTATAGTCACCGGTGTAGTTGCTGATAGGAGAAATTTTTGAATTTATATTATATACATTGTTTTTTACAGCAGGAACATTGTTAGATTTCAGTATACGAGAAGAGTTCGCCCCCTGAATTTAATTCACAGTCACGTTATGAAAAATTACCGCAAGGTATGCCATTTTCCCCAGCGGATCTTGTTAACGCCACCGAAATTTTCTAGAAATTTTAAAATTGAGACAATGTTTCATCAATAACTTCAGCAAAAAGTCTTCGTTTTAAAATTTCAAAAAGTCCGAAATAGTATATTTCGTAACAAGTGAAAAAAAAAGTTTTTTGGCGAGTGGGAGGTTTATATCACGAGCCGAAGGCGAGGGATATAATCTCCCGAATCAAATCCCACTTTTTTCACGAGTTACGAACAAAATTTCTCATCCCAATGTGTCGAAAAAGTCCTTTTCCGTCCTGGCCAGAGTAAAGTGACATTTCCCTCCCTTCGGCTCGTGATATAAACCTCCCACTCGCCAAAAACCATTTTTTTTCACTTGTTACGAAATATACTATTTCAACACTCCACTTCGCGTCGAGTGACTGAGAAGTTACTTTTCCGACACAGCATGACGAAAATAATATTTTCAATTCGCCAGTTCAAGCCTGAAATTGGTAAATGAAAACTAGATCGGATGTGGTAACTTTTAAGACAATGAACCCCATTTTTTCGGCAGCCCTTTTTCAAATGAGTCACGTCCCCCTCAACCGTCCTCACCCCAAAATGAAATTTTTTCATTAGCCAGTGCATGATATAAAATGTAAAAAAAGGCGTATATTGCGCATGGCATTGTGCAACGGTTGCGGGTCATTGGACGCGTCGATCGATCCTTCCGCCAAAGCATGGTACCGAGTAGTCCCTTCTTAGCTTGCCGGATAAACGTCGGCTAATGAGTACAGGAAAACCGTGTATTGGTGCACGCTGTGACGCTGTGTTAGGATCATCCCAACCATTCTTTCTACCTCTTTTATTTCACTCAGAGGGATTCAATACATGCTGATACACAGCCATACAATTTGCTGAATATATCCGTATAAAGCCCATGTTTATGGTATATATTTGTATGCCCTTAGATACACGGCAGACACCCAGACATCGACATTCACGCGCTTAGAAAAACACGTGGGCTATTGATTTTCATATTTTCAATTACAGGTCCAATTTTTGCTGATAAAATATTCAACAGCAATACCAATATTCTTCCTAATCAACCATGTCTTTAAATTACTCAATTAATTATAATGAATTTAGTAATTTACAATAATTTTCAAGCATGAATTATATTTCAATTATACGTTATTATTCCAATTATTATTTTTAATTATTTTCTAATAGGAAAATTTTCACTCACAGCGGTCGTAAGACGAACCTCGCGCCAATCTTAGACCAATGTTGCGTCGACATTGAGCCAACGTTGGATAAAAATCCGGAAATTTTAATCATTACAAAGTTTCAATTCGGAAGCAAAATAATTTGACAATTAAATATTCTCTGGACAAGAACTTAAAGCAAAATTTTTTGACTGTATTTCGGTCGTTCGATTGTCTGAAGAATTTTTAATGGAAAAAATTTGATTTTGTTTTTGCCAGTGTATTCACATGCGCCCAGCTCCCCAGAAAAATGCGAAACGGTTGTACGGAGCCTGTACTGAGTGAAGTGCGAACGACAATTCCTCGAACAGTGTGGCATATGTCTTAATTTCTTACGTGTCTGTGATCTGGGTCGAACTATATTGCAACAATGCGCTTTGTGTGCCTTCTAGCATTTCTCAGACTCACTACGAATGGCGACACAATACGCGATACTGCCCTGTGACATATTAGATATCAGTGTTGCTGCTCTGTTCAGTTCTTTTGAGCCCACGCGCGATGTACCAAGTCCACCCCAGGCTACAATACCATTGTCATCTAGCCCACTTCAGTCTCTATGCAGTGGAAATCATTATTTCCATTCCCTGCGCAAGTGTGAATGAATTAAATTCAGCCTTATTTGGCGGTATATTTTTTCTTACATCTTCGGGCCATAAATAAGTGAACACTAAAAGAAAAACTATATTTTTTAAATCCCCGCAATGTTTATTTTCAATTTTTGTAGAGTAAAAAATTGAATTGAAGTCTTCGAGGTAAGTTAACAAATCATCGAGGGTCTCACGAACTCGCGGATTATAATTATTAAAAATAATTTTCTTTCATTAATTTCGAAATCAACCGTTTCATCCAATTCTGTTGTAGACAGTCATGCGTTGATTCGTTCTTCAATAGAATATTGACGCTCAAAAGAATTTTGAAAAGTCAGCAGACAAATAAATCGAGATAGGAATAATTTTGTTTTGTTAATTACAAAATTAATGTGCGAATGAAGGCGAGACAATGGCTGGAAGTATTTGGCAACAACAGTTGTACTCTTTGTTTTCATTGGAGTTCCAGATGAATAGCACAAATTCCCCGTGATTTTGAGACAATAGATGATCCAACAGAGGTTACACACTTCACCTTATACATTTCTTTACCGAAGGTCGGGGTACGTTCATCAAGCCGTAATTACCTGCAATTCGCTGCGACGTGAGACCTGCCTTCCTCGCAAGATAATGCCTCCCGAAGGCATCATGTTTTCATTGCTTTTGATACATATAACATGCTTTCATCCTTCGGCATCCTCGCCAGATGATGATATCGTCAATTGAAGGAACACCATGAAAATCATCTTCCAATTGATAATACACGGTAATTGTTGGTTTCAAGGAGGCATTCGCGACATCGAATGGCAAATGAAAAGAGGGAATACCTAGAACGATTGGAGAAAGTAGACAGTTCGGGTGGGCAGGATTGTCTTCTGTCCAATATCCATGGAGTCTGCGTAGAAAAACCAGCCGAAAACTGTCGATGAAACGTGAGTAGAAGAATTGTAATGCTCACGTCATTTGAGTGAGGGGAAAATACTTCTTTAACTTTCTGAAGAAGCGAGATAGGTTTCGCAGGTTCAAAATATTATATTTCCCGTCCTGGCGGGGGCAAAGTGACATTTCCCTCCCGCTTCGCGGGAGTGAAATCTAACTTCACTCCTACGACGGATTGGAAAATCGGGTTCTAACCACGGAAAGTTAAATAAAAAACCCTTACCCACGTGCTTATATGATAATTTTGCCCGTGGGCAAGAGTCCTTTATTTTACCTCCCTAGGTTAGAAATATACTATTTCACGCCTAGGGAAGAAAAGTAGAGAACCCCTCTCCACGCGCAAAATTACGACCCGAGCCGAAGGCGACGGTTGTGAGCACGTGGGGAGTGCTTGTCTGATTCTCCTCCCGAGTGTTAAATACGATTTTCTGCCAAAATGGAGGAAACCAAGTATGCAAAGTTTTAAGACGATCGGTTCATAACTTGTTGACAAATCGTAACTACGAATTTGAGAAAAAGGCGATCAAAATGACGCGCTAGGCTGACGTGGTCTGGATGGTCGGAGCATCTGAAGGCCTTATCTTTTAGAATATTACCCGGCTCACTTTTCAATTTTAACAAAATATTAAATCAACCCCTCGAAAATGTTGACTTGAATTCCAAAAGTCCCACATAAAAACGTCTAAAAACCTCCATTTAACATCATCTGAATACCCAGTCAACTAGGCAATCGATTCTTTTATTTAAAAAATTTGATTAAAAAAAAATTCCTGACATAAATTAAAAAAAAAATCAGTGCCTCATTAATCCAATTGACTCACCACAAGAAATACGATCATCAAATGATTTCCCCAAAAAAGTGAACCTAACAATTCAACAGCTGACGAATTATTACATTCCAACCAATGACTCGAAAGGATAAATATCAAATCGGACAGGAAAAGGGCATAATGAAAGGGTATCGGCATTGCGCCGCTGGTAAATGAAACAAAAAAAAATAAGAAGAAGAAGCCCATTGATATATCATCCAGTAACTTTCCCCCCACGAGAAAGTTATATCGTACACTAGTTCATTATAAATCCCACGGGGCAGAACGAGATAAAGAATCATCCGGAAGCAATTTTTAAGGGAGGGGTAATCGAACTATCGATAATTTCTAATTCTCACGATGACGGGGCGGAGTTGAATGCACAAGTCAGGTACTTATGAATCTCCAGCACTCCCCCTCCCCCCTCCGCTGCTCCTCCCTCCCCCCTCAACCACTGTAACAAGTCTCTCGTAATGTTGTGCCAAGAGAGCGGCATCTTTCCACGGTTAAACTATTTTCGCGACTCAATTGAACATTCGCGCACTTAACTAATGTTATAAATACCCCCCCTCCCCCTCCCCCCTCCTGGTGCCGTCTGGCCTTCCGGGTGACTCGTAACGCTAGACAACGATTAATCGAGATAGCTAAGGTGCGCAAATCCAACAGGTAAGGGTCGAATTAAACCGTCGGTGTAACGTAGGTTTGCTATCTTCGTCCGCGAGCCGCCTCTAGAGGATTTTTTTTACTGACAGCGCCGGCTGTCTGATTACAGCCGGTTAGCGTGCGTGTCATTCGGACACGATAAGACTCCTCATCAGACAAACCTTGCGCCAACGTTGAGCCGACATTGCGCCGACATTGAGCCAACCTTCGGAAACCAGGCAATTTCGATTTTAACGGTTACAAAGCCTCCATTTGGACCCATTTTTTTACGGTTAAACTATTTACGCGACTGAATTTAACATGCATTCGCTTAAGTAATGTTATAAATACCTCACCCCCTCTCTGGCGTCAGTCGCCGTCTGGCCTTCCGGGTGACTCGTAACGCTAGACAACAATAAATCGATATAGCTAAGGTGCGCAACTCTAACTGGTAAAGGTCGAATTAAACCGTCGGTATAATGTAGGTTTGCTACCTTCGTCCCAGAGCCGCTTCCTCGAGTTGATCTCGCTTTCATTGGGTGTGCACGACTTTCACGTTTAGATTCTTAAATATCGTAGGAAGAGGTTGTTATGAAAAGCCATATTAGTACGTACTCTGACCTATCTGGAGGCTCGGAATTGTGAAATTATGAGCAATTGTGAATTAAGAGGTGAGATACGGGGGGGGGGGGGAGAGGGACAAAAAATATTATTAATCCCCAGAAAATTATAGAAATTTAGGAAAATGCGGGTGAATAATTTTTTTAATTTAGACTGACTCTACGGGCAATATTCCTGACGTTTGATTACGGTCATATCTTTGTGATATTAGATGAAAATTAAATTAATTGGAAGTGCATTTTTTTAAATTAAAAGTTTCGAAATATTTCGAACGTGATCAGTTAAAAATTTCCCCTTCCCCCCTTCAAATGGAACTCCACAAATAATTAAAAGATGTTAATACAACCCTCATTACATTAAAACTCTGTAAATACCTGAGCGATGAGAAGCCCGCTGGTATATAAAAAAAAAAGTAGTTGACAACGTAAATGTGGTAAAAAGGTTTGAAACCGAGTATAAGCAAACTCCTTACAACCCAGCAAGCGTGAGCCATAGAAATGCCCACTCAACGGACGTCTTTCTTGCATTCATCGAATGGAAATCACGGCATGGTAATTGCATGTTTCATTTCCCATAAGAAATCGTTACGCGCGTTTCTCCAATCATCATTGTAACGCTAAAGTATATAAGATGCGGAGAGTATTGTCGCATATAGCCGAGTGAAATCGACAGCTGCTCGTTAGTTGTTACACGCGAGACTTAAATTTTCCCATAATTATCGATATTTATTTCGTACCAACACCTCGCGGCGACACTTGGCCAAAACAATATCGACTTTTCCCTGCAATTGGCGGTAAATGCAGAGACATCGGTGGTAAGGATTGCCTGAGGAATTGGTTATCCGGTTCTCGACTGGCTGTTTGGAAGAATTGACCAATCGCTCGACATTTGGAATATTTACAATCAGAATTGGGGTCTAAATGAGTGTTATTAAAAGCTACGTGGGTTTCAAAATTTCATAACATGGATTTCTTTAGTTATTTAATAATACAATATGTCTAGAATATTCCCCCGAAATTTAAAAATGATCCGGATAAAATTCTACAAGATAGGGCCTTCAGAGATTCCGCGCATCCCGAGCGCGTCAGCCTAGCGCGTCAGCCTAGCGCGTCACGTCAATCTCGTTTTTCTCGACACCACTTTTGAAATCCCTAATCACGATTTCTCAAAAAGTTATAAACCGATCGACTTCAAATTTTCCACACTTCTTCAATATAACATTTTCTCGTGATTTAACGAAGAATTCTTTTTTCTATTATAATTAACTTTTCAAGATCACGCAGTGTTAAAATTCGAGTAGGTAATGAGGCTTCTGGTTCGCAACTCCGCCAAAAATCCAAATTTTAATTACAATTTTTTTTCCTTCGTTTAAAATGTTTGATTTTTTCATTTGGGATGAGTTATCCTGACTACGCCGAGAGAACATTTTTCTGAAGGGTCGCAGGGAATGATCTCTCAATGGCTGAATTTTCAAAAATATTTCTATTAAAAGTTGCCAAAGCACTCTTCACCTATGTATCTTTAATACAGTAAATTATTTAAATAAAAAATTGAATTGAATTCACATCTTTACGAATGAAATAAATTAGGCTATAATATATAATATAATATTATACCATTATAATCATTTATAGTATAATATTTAGCTATAGATGTATATATGTCTCCCAATAATAATTTCTGATTAAAATATAAAATCGCAGAACAAAATTGAAAGATAACTGAAAGACGAATTATATAATAATATAATAGTTCCGAAAAATCGATCTCCATGTGGTTACATGAGCAGCCATGTAAACCGCCTAGTCTAGCAGTCCCTCCTGGTACGCAGATGCAGCTAATCCACCGGTATTTTGCACTCATCGATATATAGATCGATTCGCGCGATCATCGCCGGTAGAAATCTTAGATTCAGTATCGGCTTCCTATGTATTGGGGATTGACTGCACAGTACATACCGGAGAATTCACGGAAATACGACTGTATGGGCATTAATCCTTCCAATTGATTTGCAGAATGGAAAAATAATACGGAACGGAGAAAATGCGGTAGAGGTTTTACTAAAGCCTCCACGCCTTGCACATTGCCCAAGGCATAACCAATATATCGATAGGTCTTCTCACTGGTTTTATTCGATATTACGTGGGAGGATGAGGAATTCTGCGCCTTGACCATGCTCGTTGATTGTTTCAATGACTTTTTCTTCACATTTTTTGTTGGTATTACATATGCACTGAGAGAAAATATGTTTATTGAGAAGTACGTGTCTATGTTTTTGCCGGAAAAATGTCTGGATCTGAGAGAAAAATTGTACTCGTCCGCAACACTTTTTAATAAATGAATCCAACTAGACTTAACTAGAATTAACTTCAGTCACTGGAGTAAGTACAAAAGTTCTTGATGAAAGTTTTTCAAGTCATGAGTTTCTTATAACAAAAGATGTGCTTCAAAAAAATCCTCTCAGTGTACGTATTAAATATTAAAAAATAAATGTTTATTTGAGCAAGAAACTTGAAAATATCTGAACAAATTAAAGTGCGTCTGTAATTCCAGACACTTCTGTAATATTCAGAAACTCTTTAGAGACTGAAAAATGTCTACAAGAAGTGTATGAAATTCAGGCATTGATTTTTGCTGCGAAGCTATTATCTAAGCCTTGGAGTGGGGTTAGGTCAACAAATTGTATGTAATTAGGCGCAATTGCTTAGAAAATATAGTCCCGTGTGCATTCTTCGCGGTAGTATACTTTTTTTTTCACTGAGTCTGTTGTGTATTTTTATCAAAGCCGAAATGACTACCGATTACTGGTTTCTGTTTTTAGACTCTCCTCAATCCCTCATGTATATTTATAATTAGTTATAGTTCATTTATGGATAGGTTAATTGGCCATAAAAATTGAGGATATGAATAAAATAACACTCTTTCCGAGGAATACAAAAAAATTGAGGTTTTCGTGAAGCTCGAGGCTTACGTAATATCTGTAGGCTTGCAGAGTCCGAAAATTTTCAAAATTTAACCCTCGAAAAAATATATAATTCGATCTATCAAATATTCTTCAAACAATCAAGTGATGAAAAATTACATATCAAATGTAGAATTAAATACCTATGGAAAGAATATTTGATCGGCAAAATTATATTTTTTTCTCCGCAAATCTGATAGTTTTCCAAAACATTTTTGAAAATCTTTTCTATTTGATTGATAAAATAGGTTATTATTAAAAATTCAATTATCAGCGGATAATTTTAAAAAGCCGATAATTATGTCATTGAAAATTAAAGTCTGGAAGAATTATCAAAACTATAAATTTTAGTTCATTTGTTCCATGAAACTTAATAGAAATAAAAAATTGTCAGGCGAATTTAATGTAAAATATAAAAATTAGATATTAATATTTTTATCATATATTAATTACCTTAATTAATCAATTGAAATATCATTCAGTGATAGGTTTCTACTGGCGTAACAAACAAATGTCAAGAGCCCAGAATTTTTCTTCCAAAAGATTTTCAAAATAAGTTTTAAACATTCTCGCGATGTTGAGATGTTAATGCAAATTTAATATTCGGCAAACATTTCACAATCGCAACATAGTCATGAATGTTATGTAGCCCGGAGGGGAGCATGAATATCAGCATAAGAATTCGACAAATAATATTCCCTGACGGTGCATTAGACCTGGATGATTATTTAATGACAGTAATACGAGTGAGTCAATCTGTGGACCACTGCGAGTATCCGCCAGTGACTGAAGTACCAGACTGTCCCGTTATTGGGTAGAACATATTACGAAGATGGACGCCCTTGGCGTTGTGCGATTGGAATATCGATTGGATCTGCCTCTACTGGCATGGAGATCATTGTACGCGAGTATTAACACATGTTGCCGTTGATATTTTTGATTTTTCGGCCGAAGGGGATTGAATTCAGTCGAAAGGACCTTCAAACCAATTACCATCAACAATTAAAAGGAAAGAAAAAAGTTTTTCAATAAAATTGTCATCAGAATTGAAATTTATGTTCAAGTCATCGTTCAATTAGTTTAGAATATTTTTCACCTTCTAGTTAGTCAGTTGTCTAGTTGAACATAATCCTACTGGCGATCTTTTCGATTGCATTATTTTTTTAATTATAAAATTATACCAAACATTGACTTGGACGTATTTTTTTCAGGAACTTTAGTTTTTAATTTTTTATTATATTTCATTCTTTTTTTTAAATGAGGCGGCAGTTTGCGGCTTAGGATTTTCGGGGACAATAAAATTCGTGAAAATCTGCATTTTTTTTGCTACGAGTGGAGGGTAAACTGTCTATTGGCGCGGTTAAAAAATAAAATAAAAATTCTATTGGATAAGCCTCGAATTACATTAAAAATCCAAGGACTATTTTTCCACATTTAAACGCATTTTCTCATTCAAAAAATGACGAACCGTTAGTGGTAGACAGCTTCATCCAAACATTAACTTGGACTATACGCTACCGCGTCTTCTGAAATTATAGCGACGTCGTCAGAGGTAAAGAGGGTTGCTTTGTCACTTTTGGTAGTTCCTCTGAGGAATTTGGAAAAAGGGGTGTTGTAGATCCCAGTATTAGCTATTCCACAATAAACCTTCATTAGCAATAACTCCTAAAATTTCTCAAAAAATCCTAGACCTAAGAAATTTGGAATTCCCCCATTTGCGACAACATCTGGGCCCCTGTCCGGCATGAATGCTCCGTCCATCCTAAACCCAAACCTTTTTTTGAGGCGTACCCAAACCGAGACAATTCTAGTTTTAGTTAGTCTTAGGTTCTACTAGATAAGTAGACCATTCTACCCGACTCTTCGAACATCATTCAAATATTCATCAGAGTTCTACCGCATTTTCACAGTTGACACTTTATATTTTACCGAATACATATCATTTTTAATTAGTTTTAAAAACTGTGTCTCAAAATTTAGTCGCCAGACTCCAACGCGGATGTCTCCTCCAAGCGTTCAGTAAATAATGTTTCTATTGGATTAATTTTTCCCTCTTATTTCCGATTTTATCACTCAAATTGTACCATTTCCGATAATTGCCCTACAACATTTTTGGAGTGGAAAGCCTCCGATCCTGCATGATGAATCGCAGATATGCTCGCATTGATGTTTAGTGTCCCACCACGACACGACCATAAACATCTTTGGAAGGCGACCACCCACCAACCACACTTCTTAGAATGATTCGACGCGTTTGAAGGAACGCGTTATCGTTGCATACATTATTGTCTCTGCATTGTGTGAGACAATCGCACATACATTCCCTCGACGTTATGGTAGATAATAAATTTTATTTGTAGAAATGGAAAGTATGAGGCGTAATGAAAGGGAGAATTGCTAACGTAGGAATGAATTTTGACGAACAAAAGGAAAAGCTATTCAAGTGGAGAATGTCACATAGAGCATTACATGGGAAACTTCGGTAATGTATCAATAATTTTCACTCAAGAATTATTAATTTTGTCCTGTTACAATAAACTGAGGAAAAAATAAAATTTTCTTTAAAAAAAAAATAAAAGTTCTCTTTTTTTATTTTAGAAATCAGGGAAAATTCAATGGTTACCTGAACTGTCATCAGCTGTCAATTTCTGTTCAATTATTCTATGGAAATTAATAGAAGGGACGAAAAGTAAAACGTTAAGTAAAAATTCCTCTCTTGAATATTTTAACTCAGAATGTCGTTTTAAAATAATAAACTCGATTTTATAAAATGATCGCCGGATGGAGAGCCTGAGAAAACACGAAATAAAGATATTGTAAAATTTATGAACATCGAGAAACAAAAGGAGGAGTTGATGAGATTGAGGATATCTCGATGATTGATAGAAAATAAAATGAAAATTAGTACGACATCCGATCGCAATACGGAAGATTGACCGGGGGCTTTCATTATCGTCTATATAATGTCGATGAGGCCATCTTGTAATCAGGTTGTTCACCCATGCACTGACCACACGGAAGATTGGAGAAAACTATAAAGAGGGAGATGCTGGCTACTGCTATAGATTCCCGGGGCACACACTGGCCACGTGATTCCACAAGAAGCCCAAAGCGGATGTTAAGTAGAATGGTGCCGTTTTAATCAGGTAATTCCTGAGGCGTGGTCCATCAATCCACACTCCGTAAAGTAACTTGAGAATCATCAGTACCAATGCAACATTGGACCAAGCTTGGAAGATCTGAATTGTCGAAAATCATTTTCGTACGAGGATTTCAACTTGTGGTATTATATGGATTTCGCAGGCTCAAAAAAGCAAATTTGCGATTTTTTTTCATATAACAAATGAAATTTGTTGATCAAACAATTTCCTATATTAAAGATACCTATTTGAGGAATACTTTGGCAAATTTAATTGAAAAATATTGAAAATTCTGCCATTAGGAGCGGCCATTGCCGGGGATCCTTCAGATAAAAGTTTTCTCGGCGTAGTCAGGATAACTCACTCAAAATTAGTCATAATGGAAAAAAAAATCGCTCGTTAATTCACGAGAAAATATTGTATTGAAAAAGTGTGCAAAATTTGAAGACTACCAGTTCATAAATTTTTTAGAAATCGTGAATACGGATCGGAAAAACGCAATTTAAGTGACGGGCTACGCCGTTTGTTATTTTTCATCTCGCAAATCTCCAAAGTAAAACCCCATAAAATTGCCACGGGAAATACCCACATTTTCCATCGAAAACCCAATTCCCGTTTCACTGGATAATCCTCTTATAAATAAATTACCGGGTATTCCTCCAGTATTTCAGAAACCCGAGTTCTACCGAGTGGCAACGGTTCCCAGTAGATAAATCCTTCCAGAAAAATCCCCCCCCCCTCTCCGCCCCTATATCCCTTGATTCGTCTCCACCGCAGCGTTAACATCCCGACTAATGCAGTTTCTATCGACGCACACACCCACGCCCGCCGGCCACACGTGTATAATACAATTTTACACAGATAGAGATCGATACAGAGAAGGGCCCAGAGAGTGCCCCCATGGATCTTCGTACAACTCGCGAAGTGGCTTGTAAATTATAATTGCTCGGACATATACATGCAGCATAAAACATGAGAAATGATTACCCAAACCTGTGGTCTGGCTGGGCAAATGAAATAGCAATTGAGTTTAACGAATTTTCTCCCCCCCCCCCCCCCCCCCCCCCCCCCCCCCCCCCCCCCCCCCCCCCCCCCCCCCCACCCCCCCCCCCCTCCCCCGACCCCCCCCCCCCCCACCACCCTCCCTCGGTGCATTTGTGCGTGGGCGGATACCAGTAGCAGAGCTTTAGCTGCACAAGCCGTTTGATCGGTCTGTTGGAGCGTAACGTGTAACCACTATCACTTCATTATTACTACTTCTGCATAGTACTTGTTCTCGATACACCATTGCCGTGTCATTTCCGTCGACGTAGTCACGGTAGTTGTCGTTCCTGGAATGTTGATTTTTAAATTGCCGGCATAGGGAGATTATTGTTATCACCCCAAAAAAGAAAAATCGAATTTGCATTGGATGTCCACGTTTCAAGGTCTCCACAATAACTCCCAAGTTGTGAGGACAATAAACGGAGAATTGAGAATTGGAAATGATTCTCTTAGCCAAAATGAGAAGTTTTTGGTGCAACCCCTCCTCACAAAAGAATAAAAAATTAATAATGAATTTAATACTCGAAAATTTCAATTTCAAAACTTCAATTTTAATCTGAATGTAGGAAAAGAAATTTGTTTTTTTTTTATTTCATCACCGAATTTGATTTTATCATCGGCACTTTTTGAAATTGTTTCGGTTCAAAGAAGACTTGTTCGAGAATAATATTACGATGCAATTGAAAAAAGGAGTTGTTAACGAGTGTAAGGGGTGTAATCACACTCGTCATTTTATGATACTGTGAAAAAAAGTAAACCCTGTGGAAAAAAGTGCCCTTTCGCTCACTTGTATCATAAAATAGTTGTTTTCTCTCGGTGTACGACTTTATGGGCTGGTTGGACTGAGCCTTGTTAACTATTTAAATCGTTAGTTGAATTTGTTCCAATGTAATTTTTATGCGTTAACTGGAGTTTAACCGACAATTTTCTTAACCGGAGTCGGTACAACCGGCATATAGAATGCGTCTCCATAAATGTAAAAATAATCTCGTTTCAATCAACATTCCTAGAAGAAAATTGCAATTTCATGGACTGTTGATCTGTAATTTTCAAGACATCGACATTGAATTCCATTTGAAGTAGGTCTACTCCGTTGATGAATTAAAAGATCATTGAAAGCTACAGAGTTTTTTTTTTTAAGAAAACTCTATTTAAACGATTTTTTTATATCCATTGTGACCTCTAAAATCAGCCGTATGAAGTTTGAAATTACTCGGGTTCTTCTATTAATTAACAAATAAAAATAAGTAAGAGTAAAATAGTTTTCATTCCCGCCTAAACTTTTTATTATATCGAAGTGCGCAAAATTTCAAGAAAACCGGCTCAAATTTTTTTGAGGAATCGTGACTACGGATTTGAAAAATAGAGTTAAAAAAAAGGCGATCGAAGTGACGCGCTAAGGTGACGTGGTCATGACGCGTGGAATTTCGGAAGACCCTATCTTCCAGAATTTTACTCGGATCGTTTTAAAATTTCGGGAGAATATTCTAGATATCTTGTATTATTAAATAAGCAACCAAAATCGATTTTCTGCAATTTCAAGATACATGTAGCCTCGACCGGATGAGTAATTTTTACGAAAGAGATCCTAGAATTGACGTGGCGTTCGACTCTTTAATTTCTAGGTCTCTCCGCTGGTAATTTTTATTTAATATTCCTCCACGAGTATGACGGATATCTGGTAGTCATCCCCGAGAGCTACAGCTGCCAATAACTCTCTTGGTCTGCTGGCGATAGTTGTGGGGTAATCTGCCGCAGCCAATCGTACCATGTCGCAACAATTCCCCATGTAATTAATCGCTTTCCTTCCTTACTCTATCTCGCATATTTGTTGTATTACGGAGCTTCTGCAATGCGCCTGTCCCCCCCCCCTTGCCCTCCCCCCCCTCCCTCCGTAGAACGAGCAAGGGAGAAGAGACACTCTTTCGATTTCACGAGTCACTCTGTAGGCACTTCTCGCCTATTGTCCGCCTACGGATGACTCTACTGACTCACTCCTTGACGATTCTTTTCACCCATTTAATCACGAGAGCACAAACGTGAAAGCTAGGACAAGTCTGGGCAGCAATCGCAGGGGGAGAGAGAGAGGGAGGGGATAAAAAAATTCGGGGTGACGTCTACACCCGCCGATGCGCCCACATATCCATCCAATTTTTCCCTCATTTATTTTGTCTTTTTGTCTTTACGATTTTTATTATGCATCACAATGGTCTAGGGTGTAGGAGTCATCGGGAGACCACTTTAATATTCATAGTATCACTTCCTGATGCACCTGAGCTGAATGAAACAATTTTTTTTTTCTTCACTTCTTTTCAAGCCTGTAACTGCAATGAAATTACCAGCAACGAGTTGCACATTCAGTGCTAGAAAATTATGCCTGGAATTTCAGGCAACAAAAAAATCATGCAATTTTCAGCAACCACTCATTTACATGATAGCACATTTCTTGACAAGGTTTTTTTAAAAGAATTCTCAGGGTGGGTTTTTTTGGAGATTGTTTTTGTGAGTTGAAATGTTTACTTGCTTCATGGGGATTTAAATTTTGGTCGTGCTTCTGGGCGAATTTACTTTACCAATTTTTCGAATTTCAAATTATTAGAAAATTCCAATCTTGTCAGCCAAAACGAAACTACAATTACATTATTACCGTAACAGATAAAATCAGACAATGATTTTCAAAGAGACAAGTGAAAGGCCTACGAAAATTCAATTTATTTTTTCTACCACGGTCTTTACCCATCCGAACTCACGAACAAATTTCGAAAATAAAAAAATAGATAAAGACGACATCCAGACATTATCTGCACTGTCATTCAGTTGAAGGACCTTTAGAATGCGTTGCGTGTTGAACGACAAGTGAAAAACCGTCACGAAGAGCTAATTAAAATAAAATCCCGATAATTCTCGCATAAGAAGGAGCTGCCAAACGAGGGAACTGGTTTCGTTAGTTCATCCTACCGACTAAAATTCTGGTGATGTCATTAAAAACCCGAAAAAAAAATGAATAATCCCAGAATGAATTAAGACAGCATCACTCAGCGATACAATCAGGAAATGATGCACGAAATAGAGACATACATAAGAAACAAGCAAATCAGGGTAACCGGTTGCAATGAGGAAGTAGCAGCTACAAAGTCGTTATAACACTCGACAAATCCAATAAGCGCATAACTTTGTTTTAATTATTCCCCGATATCCGTCCAAGTTTTAAACGAGAAACTCGCCAAGGGACAGAGGGAGGGGGGACGAGAGTGACAACTCTGTAAGTGGATAACAAATAATGGGAGGATTAAATGTGTACTCACGAGTTAGAGGTAGAGCGTGCCAACGCGTCGTGGAGCTATAACTGTCACTGCCAATCGCTGTCCACATTTGGTTGGTGCCAGGGGTGATGCTGCAACTGGCGGTGGAGTTTCGGGTCTAACTGCTCCATTACCACTTCGTAAGTCCCATACGAGATTTGTCAGGGATCTTGGTCTACTGAGCCTTCGCGATCTAATAAAAAAAGGACAGGAGTCATTGCTAGAATTTCTCCAACGAACGGCCACAAAGCCTTCAATGTAAATAACGTTTCCCTGAACGTAAATTGACGAATGCAAATCGTAAATTACGCTCGAAAACCAATGTAAATTACGATTACATAAAAGCAATTTACGATTTTGTATTCTTAAGTTATGCACAGGGTAATCGCAAATTACGTCCAACCAAAGTGTTTCACTAACCGTATTTTATGATTAAGAAATCGTAAATTGTGATCTGAATAGAAGAGTATTTAACCATTTATTTGTTCTTATAAGTGTTCCCCAAATAATATATATTTTTTGTATATTCTTCCATATGCATAAGAAAATATTGCAACTCAACTATTCCCGTTACCACCCTACAAAGAGCTAAAAATCTCCATAAAATCACGTGAATTTTGTCCCACAGATGATCTACCTTTTTTCCGGAAGTTTAGCGCCTGCCCCAGAATCGCCAGAGGTCCTCCCCCCGGAATGACTGGAATCGAGAGTGCCGTCGAGTTCCATAGCCTGCTGAAGATTGGTAAGACTCTTATACCGTATATTGAAGAGTGGTGAGCCACCTTTGAAGCCCGGCGGTGTTTCCTTGAGGGGTGATGCGCTCTTCTGCCTGATAAGTGGACGACCGCGCTGTGTCCCACTATTCTTAACATAGAGCTTGGCCAATGGTGGCTTCTCCACTTTGGGCATCGGTGTCTCCTTGACAGCGCGACGCGTCCTCTTCTCAGCCTGCAACTTCTTGGTCGGTATTGTCTCAATGGGTGGTGGTTCCGGTCGATCATCAAGAAGCGGTGCAATAGTTACCGTAACAGGTGTGAGTGGTGGGCTCGAATTAATCTGATTGGAATTATTATTCATCGGGCTCTCATATGGCGACCTGACGCTTTTCGGTAGTGGCGCAAAGCCCCTAACGTAATCATAAATCTGATCAATTTCGTCGTAGTCCTCAGTATAGGAAGGTGGCACACGATTCTCATCCCGATAACTGTGGCTACTGTGATGATTATGATGATAATGATTATGATAATAATGACGATGATGATTAGTACTGTCTGAGCTGGCTGATCTCCTCAGAAATCCAGCACTCCTAGTTTGTCTATTTTGCTTGCTCTCACCGAGTCTACCGTCGAGTACGTGCGCCCTATCGGCAACGTCAGCGACCAGTCTTGAGGCTCTATCAACCAATCTAGTGAATTCCGTCATCGATCTCAATGCATCCTCGTTTCTCGCTTTGACAAGCTTGAGTGGTGCTGCAAGGGGCAATGCAACAGCCACACCTTCCCTCTGCAATGGTAGGGCAAACACGTGCTCCTCCTCAAACGTCGAGAGTAACCTCAACTCGGGTAGAAATTGTGATGATGACTTGAGACCTCGAGGTGGCTGACCATGCACTAACCGTACAGTAAGAGGCAATCGTTTACAGAGCAATGCACGAGCCGTATGAACACCACTTATGTTATCTTCTCTGGCTAGGGCACTAAAACGACCACGCTGATCCATACTCAAGAGTATGTTGTCACCGCGGCTATCAATGCAGCGCAAAAATCTACCACGACTCGCTAGGCTAACCTCACCAGCAGCAACAATTGTCTCACCAGCTGTTAATGTTCTACTCCCCTCGGCAACAACATTACCCGACTCCTCAACTTTGCATGCAATACCACGAATTGTTTCTCTGACTAATGCACCCTCGTCGGGACATCTTCTTGACAGCTCATTAACAGACTCAATGCCTCTTACTGCTCTACCTTCTTCGCTGAGAATTTCAAAGTAGCCTGAGTAGGAGTCTGGTATGGCGAGCCTTGGTCCGATTCCAACGACTCGTCTTCCCTCTTTTATTTTCACCGCTTGGGCTACAATTTTTCGTCTCCTACCTGCTGATACCAATAGCGCTGTACTCTGGAGACTTGGTGCTGGCAATGTTGGCACACCAAAACCACCATACTGGCCCTTTGTAATTTTAATAACTGCTGGCAAACGATACTTTGTCACAAATTCACGCAAATATGTTGCCTCGTCCGCCCATCTCGCCGCTGCAACCACTATTTGACCATCGGTTGCTGCCATCCCAGCATATGTTCACTCCCTAGTTTTTCAGCATGAATATCTCCACATTCTTCCGTTCTTGCTGCACTGAGCGTCGCGTAACGAGAGTCCCCATCTGAAAGAAATCGTCGGCAATTTGTTATTATTTCTGGGATTTTTTTTCCGCTCAGTTCTTTTTTTGGACGAAATAACTCGAGGATTTTGGCTAGTGAAATTTGAATATTCAGTGGCTCATTGTTCCAATTTTTTCTAGTTTTCATTGATGAAATGTCTTTAAAGAAGTTAAAATCTTAGAACAGATTTTGATTTACAATATTTTAATGCCATTGTTTATGCTATGATAAATTTTTGAACAAAAAAAAATAGAGCAGAAAAAGCCTAAAGATATTCGCTCCAATTTTCTCAAGATTTCTAACAACAAATAATAATCAATTTCTCACAATTTTCCTCGTTTTTTCCTCATCAATATTTTTCATAATTCGAACTTATCAATATTACAGGAGAAGTAATGATGGTGAGCGAGAGAAATCGGGATCAACACTTGCGTATACTGAGTTCGGGGTAGCAATTAGGGACCGGTTTCAATGATTTTTACAAAACAAACGCCCAGTAACTAGTCCCCTCACGTACTCTTTTGCGCTCTCTATAAAGACCATTCAACCACGACTCTCATGTTGGCTTGCGGCAGTGCGTGTTAAACTTTGTTCAAGTTGGAACTCAGTGAAATTTAATTGCCTCGAGGGTCAATATCGTCGATGTTCACCAGCAAGTTTTCCCATTATATACCATTTTCGCGCGCACAGTAACACATGAACCTGATTTTCCGGAAGACTTACTGTCGCCGGCGAGGCGAAGATGTATCGAGACCTTACAAGGAAGTGGGGGGTGAGGAAAAAAAAAATGAGTGGGTGGCTGAATGTTGAATTCATCGGGGCATACGTATGCCCTCGAATGGTGAGTCCCCCAACGCCGGCCTGTGGTAACAGGAAGACAAAACTTGGAGGGGGGAAAAAGGTGGCTCTGTTAGCTCCTCAAGATGGCCTGGGGACACTCGCAGATAAGAAGTATGTGACCAATGACCCTAAGGCGTCGTGACAGGCGCGCCCCTAGGAAGCCATTCGACACTCTAGTTTTCTTCTGTATTCAACAGACTAGTTTATACTTGTACTCTATCTCCATGGATATCACTCCTTCATCCCAGATGAGACGTAAGTGATTACATGGATTACCCGGGCCCAACAGAAGCCCATTTTTACCATTTTTTTCTCATATGTTCACTGAAGTTTTTGATTCAAACAATTTACTATATTAAAGATACGTGTAAGGGTAAATTTTAATTGATCAATTAAATTGAAAGCTCGGATGGAATTCTCAAAGCTTCAAATTGGAATACAACAGAAAAATCTCCCCCCTCGCCATTACGTTAGCAGTTTGCTGAGTGAAAGCCATTCTGACTCGCTGGCATAATTCAAGTGTACCAATAAATCACAAAGTATAAAGAGAAAAAGAGATAAAGAAGAATTTCTTACGCCACCCTGGTGAGAGATCCGTCGTGAACGTGTAGGCAGACAACTCCACGATATCGTCGTCGATCATGAGATTTACGAGTGCCGATAAAACGTACACTCACAATGAACAGTGGCAAAGACTATCGCCAGGACCACATTCACTCAGTAAATTTATTCAGACAGAATGCGAGAGTGGAATCAAATATTTTCAGATGCATCGGAGATGAGCGGAGGGAAAGTTCTAATTTTCAAGAAGTGAGTGAAGTGATTGAAATTTAAAGACCACTTCTTTCAAAGTAACCACGCTCACTTTTTTCACCAAACAATTTACTGAATTTTTACTCACTAATTTTTCCACTGACAATGCCAGTTAACTTGAGCGATTTCGAACTGACGTTACGTCTCAATGACAATATTAATTCATTGGATAATTAGCTTCATCGAATGTTGAAAAATTATCCTCCACAATCCAGTGCTTTATTTGATTAATGTAAGATCATTGTCACCAGTTGGAATAGTAAACTACGACTGATACTTTCTTGAAAAGCAATGGGACTAAAAGAAAACAAATATTAACAACCAAAACAATTAGACTGGTCTCGACATGAGCGCTAGCTCCCATCAAAACAAAAACACCGACTCCTTCCACCAGCTGTCCTTACCAGACTTTTCCATCCTTATTCCCATGCATTTTCACACTACTCACTCACGAGGCCTCGCCGAAACTCAGCATTCATAATTTACGACTGTCCCACTGTCCAAATACTTTTTCCATACTGCTCTTCACTTTTCCTCGTCCGGGGATTGGTACGGGCCCTTGCCCGAACTCGAAAAAGTGATAATCACTACGGAAAAATATCGTTGCTGGGCTGTCGTTATGGGGTTTTTTGACTCGCGTGGTTGGCCGCCTCGCCTACGGCTCGGCTTGCCAAACTCCACTCGAGTAAAAATCCCCATACCGACAGGCCGGAAATATACTATTCCTTTCACGCTTCATTCCAGAAAACTCACACTTATTGTTTGTAAACTGTCTTTTGCCGTGACCCACTCATTCCGCAAAAGCACGAACTCCATTTTTCTCCATTATTTATTTTATGTATTTTATTTATAAAATACATTAAAAACTACACTGGTCCTACATTAATATCAGAAGTATTCTTATGACGCCAGGGTATGGAGCAGCCTCCCGACGTGACGGATGCGTTCTCACATCAAATGAACACCACACGCCGGCGCGCACACACACCACACAAATTATTATTAAATTGAATTATAATGACTGTGTTTACCAAGGCATATAATACCCCTCAAGTGCACCTCATGCTCGTCATATTCAATGAAAAATCCATTCATAAAGGGCTCTTCATACCAGCAAAACGATCAAATGAAGATTGATTTCATACAAAATGCATAAAATGAGAGGAAAATCAACAAACAAGTCTGAATCATGTACAACAATTTGCTGGAGATCGAGAAAGGAAGTACTTGGAGCAAAATTGAATTGTCAAAATGGCGGAAGGGTATAGTGTGCAATGCTTGGGTATACAGTGGTGCAACGGTTATGCAGTCTCTGTACAAACGGAAAGTAATTCAAGGCCGAGTCACGAAGAAGGTACTACACTTCACTTCACTTTTATCATTACTCCCTTGTTTTTAAGAATGATTTTTTTCGATGATTTTTCCAGTGGCCGAATGCTGCGTGAACGCCGGAGATCTTAATTCAGAGGTACTCGGGATTAACTGTTGAATAATTTTTGTCTCAACATGCCGATGGAACTCCGAAAAATTTGGGGGTATTTAAATCGTATGGGAATTTTTTAAAGACTCTCAATGGTAAAATTTCTAATTTCCGTGGAAAAATTACCTGATAAGAATTGAAAAAAAAATGAAATCGAATTTTACTGTAGGAATTTCGGACATTTGAGTATTGAAAACAAATTTGTTCGGCAAAATAATATTTTTCGCTCAGTATAAAATCAATATTTTGAAAAATAATTGCATGAATATGATGATAACTGACTGCCAATTTCCGTCCCTTCGTGAGAATAAATAATTGAAACTTAAAAATAATCGAGTGATTGCGTGACGCAACAAACTAGTAGTGGGTAAGATAATTGTTAAGAATATATAGAAATGATGATTTCGAGTAGTAGGATGTACTCTATGTTTATCTTCTGGTTGCAACCACCCAGTGAAAGTTTCAATGCGAAATACAGATAGAGACAAATTATTCTTAATTAATTCTCCAGATTGGATTTTAATCTACCATTGGATCTAATTTGATTGCCATTATCAATTGAACATTGCATGAATCTCCACGTGTAGAAGTTTATGCAACTTATCCAGTGATAATGGTAATAAAAATAAATAACGAATATCTGATGATTGAGAAAGAGAGAGGAATCTTGTATTAATTGCACGTCGAAACGGTGACTCGTTAATGGATAGAAAAATTTGAAGGTATATGGTGAATGCTCGAGTTTGATCATTAATTAGGAACTACGCGGCAATCACAGCAGGACGTCCGCGTAATATGCGTATCCGACGGTGGGGGGATTAGATTTACCTGAATATTTTACACGATATAAGGTGAATGGGAGGTAAATGGCTATTGGAATTGCAGTGAGCTTGCTCTTACCGAGTTATCAGGTCTATTTGCGGCGAAAAACGCGAGGAAAAATCAAGCTCTCCTGAGAAAATCGATGGGAACTATGCATTTTACGGTAATGCGCAAAAAACAAGTATTTATTCGCGATTTTTCTACAGGATTTATTTGGTCAAGAGGTAGTCGACAGACGCTTCATTTCTTTTTTACGTCAGGACCATTTTTCTTTCTATACATAATTTAAAAATAGTATATTTCGTAACAAGTGAAAAAAAATGTTTTTTGGCGAGAGTTCTCGCCAGTCAAAAAACACTTTTTTCACGTGTTACGAACAATATTTCTCATCTCAATGTGTCGGAAAAGCGCTTTTCAGTCACTCGACGCGAAGCGGAAAGCGAAGCGAAAGGTACTTTTCCGACACATCGTGATGAAAAATATATTATAAGTAAATAGATACATGTATATACAGCGAAATACCTTAAAAAATTCTCTATTTTTTTAGATAATTATTTTTTGTACTAATTTGTATGTAACCAATAAAAAAAAGTGAAGTCTCGCATGCGATCAGCGAAAAAATTGTTTAGTCAGATTATTTCTTTTTTTTTATTATTGTTTTTTCATTAGGTTTTATGGATGTATTCCCGATTTGAAACCTCTCCTCTCTCGGAGCAACAGCTCGCCAGCCTAGCCCGTACGGCTGGCTCAATAATCAATGTAATTTACTTTTTCATTTGAAATGAAAAAATCCAGAGTGTCCACAGAAAAATTTCGCCAACAATTTTCACAAGTTATTCATTTTTTTTGGAAATTTAATTTAATAGACAGTGATCAGAATGGATTTAAATATTTAAAATTCACACTCTAACTGTCTAGAGTATTACTGAAACAGAATTTTTTTTAGCACTGTAATCTGAGCCTCGCGATAATTGCCAAATGGAGGTTTTTTTAATGCAGAAGCGCAAGGATATGCCACCGCAATTTAGCCCCCTCAGGAGTATTGCGTTACGATATTCAAGAGGTGAATTACACGCTTGAAAATTGATCGATTAAATTACCCGCGTTTCCAAATTAAGGGTAAAGAGATCACGTATTCACGCTCGCTTGAGCCGGTGTTTATATGATGGAAGAGAATTGCAGTAGAATTTTCTCGCTTCGAGCAATTGAATGGAACAGGCGGGGAATACAAAATGACACCTTCTCTCTCTCTCTCTTTTTTTTTAGCGCAATAGATAATTGGAGGATTCTTGGCTAGTTTGAAGTGAATAATGATGAAACATTCGCTCGCGGAGATCTAACGACTCGGACTAACTTCGAGATTTAAATGAAATGGTGAAAAATCACTTAACACTTGCATAACTGCCATATTGGGTGTTTTATAAACCTGGAAACAATAAAAACGTTCTCAGTCTGTAGCTGCGAATTGTACTAAAAACGTGTCTCATTTCCTTGATTGTGAAAACCCTATTTCACAATTGTGGTAAAACTTTTGAATTCTCTAATTATCACGGCTCATTATTAGAAATCCAAGCTCTGAGAGGAATTAATTGAGAGCAATTTTTCCAACGGGCAACAATTTTTTTTATTTCAAACCCTTCAAATCGGAATTAATTCGAGAATCGCAATTTTAATTAGAGTCTTTTAAGTATTTCTTGGACTTTTCAGTGATCCTACAATTTAATAATAGAAATTGAATTTTTTCATGAGAAATTGACATTTCGAGTGCCGAAATGCCTCAAAATTCCGATGGATTCCAAGAAGCATACCAGCGATTTCATCCAAAAATTTTTAACAGTGCGCTAAGAGACTTTTTTTTTTTTAATGGAAGATCGATCAGTCGGCTCAATTGGGCTCGACCGCAATCCAATCGTCCCCCCGGGTTTTCTGCGAAGATCCACCTGGTCGACCTTAGAACACCAAACAAGAACGGAGCGAGTCACTGAAAAGACATGGACAAAGGCGGAGAACACTAAAGGTCGTTCAGGAGTAAAAAAATGGATATAGCATCGACTGGGTTGCTTCCATGGATTGTATGGATGCAACCACGAGTGGGTTACCAGTGATGGGGTGTACTCATCGTCATCCTCCTGAATTCCCTCATTTATTCATCATCAGACACGACAATCGCATGATCTGATGATTTTCAGAGATTCCTACCACAAAGTGACATATCCACTGGCACTTCACGAAATCGTCGTTCTAAAACCGCCAAATATTCGTTTATGTAAACCAACATATCCAAGACCCACTTGGTCTTTCGCCAGTGAAGGCCCAACTTGGAATAACTGCACTGACTAATTTTTCAAGTACTGCAATCCTTAATATTTATAAAGATTATCCAACAATTAGTTAAATAATACAACCATCGAGAGTAGCTCCTAAATCGTTGCCGAAAATTTTCGGTCGCAGACTGAGCTCTTCACACACACACACACACACACATTCATGGATGTCATTGAAAATAATCGGCGAGTGTGTGGAGACCTTGAAACATGGCCAAATGATGAAAATGAGATCTTCAATTTTCGGGATGATTAGAATGACTTCCCTACCAGACCTTCGAGGCCTGCCAGAACTTCAAACCCCCCACACTTGAAAAGATCCTATTAAAATCCTTCACCGCCGTTACCCCCTCCCCGGCATAATCAGAATAAGCACCTAGTTTCAAGTCTAGCTGAAGGCAGTGGGCGCTGATGTAAAACAAGAAGCAGAACTCGGGAGAATCTAAATATAACTTTGCCAATAGTATAGGCGCCTATACCCTCGGTCGCTCTGCACACACGTACACAATGTTCAGGCCTCTCACTGCCCTTCTTCGATGCACCTCTCCTCTACATTCTTCTTGGGCTTCATCTCCATGGCCCTTCCACCGTACCCCACACCCCATACGACGACCCCGGCGATCTTCCTGCCGCATACCGAGCGATCTTCCAACTTAGGGATTCCCTCACCCTTTTTCCACTTTTTTCTCTTCCTTTTTTTTTCTTTCAATTTCCCCTGCTTCCATCATCATTCTCCAGTAAGGGGGGATCAGAGAGCCCGGTCAAAGGTGGCAAGTCCTTCATCCGTGTCTCACTATCGTACTTTACACTGATGTTTCACATCCACGGAAATTTTCCGGGAATATCATCAGGAAATAGAAATGTTCGTCACGGAAATGTGCCGGAAGAACATTCACTCCGGTCTAAGTACCACTACGGGTGAGGAAATTGATAATTTGTAGGTACACTAGCCTGCGGCAAGGCTACAAGTATTTAAACTTGAATTTATATCTCGTTATGGTGAATTTTTTATTTAAATAATTCACGGAATTTTTCACGAAAAACTACGTAACTTTTGTTAAGCAGTCAACAGAAATAATCCATACATCTCCAATACGTTTGTCAATTAAAAAATAACAAAGAAAATAATTTTTTTAATATAAAAAAAAAACCATATTAATTGAAAACTCATTATTCACTGTTCCAAACTCATAATTTACGAGTAGATTTTTCAGTGTGAATGAGGTGGAGATTTTGAAAAAGGAAAGCAAGTATGATCGAACATAGTCTAAGGAGTGTATTTTACGATCGAAATGATTATCCACAGGGTCCATATGAGCTAGTGGAGGGTGTGTTGCTTGGCTTGGGTAATATACGCGTGTCGGGGCCAACACCAAGGTCTTACTTTTATACACTATTACACCTTTTACACTGGGGCCAGTGGGCCCTGGGACACACCGACATTTAGTTACGGGTCGGTTGGCTGCATAAGCTACGTCTCTCGGCGGATCATAAAGTCTGTCCGCAGTATTTATGTATCTACTGGGTTGGGGAGGGGGGGGGGGGAGGAGGAGGAGGATGGCCAAGTTGAGGGCGAGGGAGGGCTAGAGGGGCTGATAACAGCGGCCCTATCGGAATGGGGATGAGACGGGGAGTTCACTTACGATCTCGGAACTGCTGACTTTCTCCTCGAGAATCGCAGCGGAACGTAGAATAGCGAGATTATATAGTACAGAGAATATAAATGTACGGTTAGATTTTATTGTCGATTATTTAAAATGTAAAATTGTTAAAATTATTAATCGTTCATAATATTAAATTCTCACCAATTTCGTTATGGAATAATTGTATACTTCAGTGAGTTTTGGATAAAATTATGAGAAGTGTATGAATTTTAGGTTAATTACTGGAGATAAATAAAAATCGGTAAAATTCAAATAGATATATCTCTGAATTGTTAACGAACGCAAAAAAAATCTCTAATGTGTGCTTGAGTATTCACATATTTATGGGGAATTTACGCAAATGATGAGGCTTGTCAATTATTTTTTTTTTTACTGAAATAATAAATATAATTTTGAAAATCCCTGATGAACCTAACTTTTCTTTGCAGAAAATTACTGGTCAGCTGTTCATAAATTGTTTTTTTCCTTTTCACCCTATCAATACAAAAATTTTATGCGCATCAGTTGATGTAAAAATGATAGAGATTTATGGGAAAAAATTTTCGTGTTTAATAATAGCCATACGGCTTGACGATAATGAATAAAAATATGGGGAAAACTCTCCAGTAATCAAGCCCTATCCTCACAATGCAGTGTATTTTTAGGCACCGTAAGAACTGAGACTAGTGCACGTGTAAAAAGAAGTCAACTGATGAGAAATGATCGATGATGGCGAGATCCCCCTGGCGAATCCGCAAAGACTTGTCCTACCCGTGTTACGATCGCCAAGAAAACGAGTGAAGGAACCCGCACGTATACCGCTTCTAGCAAAACGAGTCCTTGAGCACGAACACACGTTGGGGGTTTTGCGAAAGCCTGTAGCAACAGCGCTCGATCTCATTCTACACAATTTTACATAGAGCACCGAGAACTCTTCACCGAACAACGAGTGTTATTTGAAAAAAAATATATATTCCCGCTTCGGGCACTGAATAATGAAGGGGAACAATTGCCCATGATGAGCTATTGCACAAGCTTGGCGTCGTCAATTCTTACAATTTTCATTATTTTTTACTGAATAATAAACGGGCAATTCACACTGAGAAAAAAATTTCCAATTTCAGATTTACAGCCTCTGATTGTACTGGTAAAAAATTACTCACAAAATCACGAGATAAAATTGGTTTAGATTAAAAAAATATTTTTTTACTAATTAAATTTTTAAATCGACAATTGTCTCCTAATCCTCCATCTGTCTCATCCCCTTTCCTTCAAATCATTCGCAAATAGCGCCATCGCTCTTGGTCTACTATCAGGATACACGGTAGCGTATCGGCCACGTTAAGTGTATGATATTCCCCCAACAACATCCCCCACCACTACTCCCTCTGCCGCTCAACCTTTCTTATTTTTTTAACGAGAAAGCGCTTTAAAATATGAAAAAAATCACTCTTGGATTTATAATATAATTCGAGGATAATCTTTACAATAGAATTTTGATTTTATTTTTTAACGGTGCCAATAAACTGTTAATCCTCTACCTATTCAAGATAAATTCCGATTTTCTACTAAACGTTAATTTTTATTTTTCTCACGTTGGCAATTAACCTATTGCCCATTTTGTCACATGATTTCTAAAAAAATTAATTTAATAAAAAATCTGAAATTAAGAATAATTTTATGATAAAAAAAAATAATAAAATAAAAAAGATAACCGAGTAGGATTATTTTTCACGTGAAAAAAAATTTGGGCAGAACGTAAACGACCAATTCTAATCAAGTTCGGCCAGGTTTTTCTCCCATTTCATGAATTTTTTAAATTATAAAATTATTCCAAACATTATAATTGGCCGTGTTTGTTCCAAAAACTTTATTTTCCCATTTTTTATTCTAGGGAGTCGTCTGAAAGGAATAACTAATTACTTTTTCATCAGTTTAAATGAACTCCGTAAAATCTGTTAACCTCTTCACCCCTCGGACTTAGACAATACCTTAAGAGAAATGATAGATCGAGGGAAGAATGGAGACAAGATGTGGAGAGCGGTGGAGGTGATACCCTCACGAGTATAGAGTGACAACTCTTCGGATGGTTCCAACGATCAGAAGCATGATTGAGTTTGAAAAAAAAAAAAATTGGCAAAAAGACGAGAAACCGAGGAGTGAGGAGAAGTCTCGAGTTGAAGCGACGACGAGCCTGTGGTATAAGCCAGGAGTTCTTCTTTCGTGCTCTCGGTTAGTTTCGTTGAGCCTCGGCAAGTGAGCCTCGACCTTGAACAAGCCCTGTATGGGCTATGCCACTGACACGGACCAAGGACGCGCCCGGGCAGCACCGCATGCACAACCACTACCACTGCAATGTGCCAGCTCATGTGCACAATATTCACCGGGGGGATTGTGGATATTGTGGGATTGTATTGGTTCCGAAACGCGGTCGTAGAACTCGAGACGGTGGTAAGTGTATACGCCAATGGATGAGGCGATTTTTTTTCGTGGAGTCTCTTCGCTTTGGCGAGCACGCACACTCCAACAATGTAGGGGGAGGGTATGTAGTTTAGTCGAAGATGATTTTTTTTTTCCTCCGGGGGAATATTTTTCAATATCCGTAGGGAAATTTTGAATAATTTTTTTTTATTTTAAAACAGCACTTTCGCGGAGTAATCAGTGAATACTGGAGATTTTATTTGATGATTATATGAGAATTGGGAGGAGTCAAGAACATTCAGGGAAAAATTTCCCTTGTTTTTGTTTAAAATTAAGGGCGTCTGCGAATTGCCGTCTCCCTGCAGTTTAAATGTTTACGATTCAAACAAATGGTCAGTGAATTTTCATATTGTATTGCCATTTTTTAAATGAAAATTGATTGAAATCAAGGCGTGCTAACAAATACATTCTTGAATTATGAATTACAAGAAAAACTAGAATTAAAAAATTGATTAAAGTCTCGAAATTGTTGTCCGTCGACAGCGAAAAAAAATTTTCCAAAAATCCCTTGACCTCCGTTAACTCACATTTAAAATAAATCGAAATTCACAATTATTTCAAAATTATATTCTAAAATAACCCAAATTTCTCATCGACTATTCCTCAACAATCAATTAAAAAAAAAACAAGAATGTCTAACGAAAGGACTTATCCCTGAATTCAATCTAAAAAAAACACGGGTGACGATAAAAATTTCTCGGGAAGAAAAAAACTACAAAAAATGGATTGAGAATTGATTTCTGGTGGGTTTTTTTTTTAATCTGAATAATCAGTCTCGCCGTGAGTTCGATATAACCATAGCCCGAGGGATAAGACCTCAGATGAAGTGACGAAGGCCAGATTCTTTATAATCGTGGACACTGACCGCGCCGAAAATTTCCGGGCGGGGCAATGTAGACTGAATAAAATGAACCCCTCCCCCCGCCCTCCTCCCTCCCCTCGACGAACACTTCCAAAAAAACGAGCGATTCAAATGCCTCCGGTTAATGCGATGCAGAAGTTCCGCAGACATGCACCGAGACCGAGGAGATTGTTGACGAGGGAAGACTGGAGATATTTGATGGAACACCCACACCCAAAGCCCTTCAAGTCCCGATTTTTATCTGCTAATCAACCGGTTCCGACGGTCCTTTCATCATTCACGAGGGGCGTTCGATATTCTTGGACCCCAGTGGCGTAGAAATTTCCGCAATCCACACCCTTAATTTCGAAATTCACGCCGAAAAATATTATTTCACATAAACCAAAGTAATTTTTTTTTATGCTAGGGATAGTTAATAATACCCAACATTTTAGAATTCACGTAGAAAAAAATTTCTTCTAAACACGGATATATCAATTAAATGATTTCTCTTAGAAATGTAACGAAAAGAACTGCTGGGTGACTATTCTCATTCCGCGCATTGCCCGACGTTGCCGATAGGTCGGTGATCGCGGCGAGTCTGGCTAGAGTGGACTCGGCAACCTCGCCGCCGAAATAACCCGCGTCACACCGCATTCGAATTTACTAGTCGCTCTAATCTCAATGAAACTTAAGCAACAGAATAGCGTGGACTGAAGAGGAATATATAATTTTGCTAATCGAAAATTCTCCTGAGAATGTACAGTGTTTTACTAAAGGAATTTCGGTTATTTGGTTATCCAAAATGAATATGTATGGCAAAATATTTTTCTTTTCTCAGTGTGCGTCAATTGCAGACTGAAAACGAAACGCAAACCACTGACGTACCGAGATTTCCTCTCCGCGAGTTATGTGACGTTGCCAAAGACTCCCTAAACGCGGCCAGACCGTCTAGAGTGAATTTGGCAACATCTCCGCCGGACTAGCAGGCGTCATGTCCTTCCACACCCAACCAAGCTTTGTTTAAACCCTAAAAGAAGATTTGATTCTGATAAATTTGACGGTTGTCAACCCAAACATTGACTAATTAATAATCCCCCAGGTGTACCACGCCTTGGGAATAATTTCCACCTCATTATGCTTTCCTGTCTGCATTATTTGTTCTCTCACTGTCTCCTCTATCATTTCTTTCCTCCGGAGTTCATCCACCCGTGTGCATTTGACGATCCTAAATCATTCTGAAGGCGCGTGACACACCCATGAGAATAGAACTGATGGAGAAGAGGCCCTCAAATAATCAAGTATAAAGATTAAATCAATGTATCTTTCTCCATGAAAAATAATTCTCCATTGAATTTAAAATGGAAAATATGAGTCATAACAAAAGTTAATTTTCTACTCTGAGGCGTCGGGGATGTCGTGTTTAGGCGTGAAATTGTGACCCGATGATCATTAAGATGACATTATTGTTTGGTATTTATATCCGTTATCTAGTTAATTAGACACTAGAAAGATCGTCAACATAGTCACACCGAGGAGAGTCGGGCATCATCGTCATGCATCCTCATCTCTATTAAGAATTTATATTGCACAGTATACAACCATCATGTTCACGATGAGAGTGTGCTCATACCTCTGATCGTTAATCCCCTCGAATTTAAATGCATACATCATTGAACAAGGTGAATTTATTGAAGGTATAGGTGGATAATATCCCTTATTAGGTAGGTAGTTTCGTCTATAAATAGAAACAAAAATCCTCGGAATATCATTACATGAAAAAGTTGATGATCTTCAAGGTCGGAACTATTTTCAGACAATGGGCGAAGGTGTTTTGGAGAAGAACTGAATTAGTACGAGAAAAGGAAGGTTTAGCTTCAGTTGGAAATTTGTTTCATACTTTTAACACTTGCCGAATGTTTTTACTGGAATTAGAGGAGATGTAGAACCGAAAAAATCCCATTGGATTTCAAATTTTATAGGACACTTTATGGAATTTGAATAGTTGGGGGGAGAATAGAGGGGAGTATTGGAAATGTAAGTTTGGTTTTTACTTTTGAGATGATGAGACACAAGAAGTTACCGAGAAAACCTTTAACTTTCGAAAATTTGAAAACTGCTTTTTTAAGATGTCAAATATTTTCAATAATTTAACATACTCATGAATTTTTTAATTGACGAGCCCGAACGCGGGCTACCGCCCGCTGAATTACAGAGGACCTGAGCGCCTGTCCTGTTAAGATTTTGAGAGGTTAGTGAAACTGGACGCCATGACAGTTATTGGCGAAGTGTTGTCAGTTTCAGCCAATACAGAATCCGGGCTTCAACTTTTCGAGAATTTTGAGATAATCGATTGTGTTAAGCATGATTGACATTTTAGATTGAACAAATCATCCCATGTTTATACCAAATATTCATAGGCATAAGTCGCCATAAATTGAAAAAAACTGGATTTTTTATACTTCCTTGAATTTTTCAAGAATTTTTTTTTCTTGAAGTGTCGAGATGCAATTTCACGTCCTGCATTGAAGCGACCTATCAACATTTCAGTGACCCCCTGTTATTTTTTCAAACCGTATTGTTGGAAAAATATTTCTGTTTGAAGTCAATCTGGTGTAATTTTTTGGGGGTTAAGTAATTTTTGAAAAAATTATTTTAGTTTTAACTAATTTTGTTCAGCTTTGTTTTTGACGGAAGTTATTTAGGCATGGACCCGGCTCTCCTCCGACACAAATTAATCTAACGAATGAGTCAATCACAGAGCGGGGCGTGTAGTCCATCAACGACTCGCATTTCTTCGCAATTTAGAAAGTAATTAAACTCAACTGCGGTTTCAAGTTTTATATACTTGTAGACAGAGGAGGAAGAAAATGGCATATGCCCAGTAGCAGCTCATACACCACTTTAATAAAATTACTGAGCATTCTCCCCCTCTCGCCATCCCCCCGTGCCGCTACCGTCCCACTCCAAGTTACTCTCCTCTTCCGTGAGAACATAAATCTCACGAGAAACGGTCGTTAACCATAAAATTGTATGTATACGTGCGGCCCACCGCTGAATCTCTGACAATTAATATGAGCGAAAAAAGAAAAGCGAAAGGGACGTGATTTTAAAAAATGCCCCGTAAAAAATATTTCGGAGCGCATGAAAGCAAAACTTACCTTCGAGGGCTCTGTAATTTTGTACGTGGCGAGGCACTCGCTCGGATCCTTCAGGACCTGAAACATTAAAAAAAAAATGAGATTAAAAAAATGAAAATTGGAATCTGCAGGGGGAATTATTATTCGCCAAAAAGGTGTGGATTTTTGTTTTTTTCTCAAGGTACATGTACAGCGTCTCGAGGCCTGTGCACTCGGTGATTATATGGTAATGAGGTGCGAGGGGATCGAGTTTGCCAAATATCGTTGGCAAAAACAAGCGTCTTATGGATCCTCTGCATACTAAAATTGATGATGATGATAGTCTAAAAAAACTAGTACCCCAGATTAAGACACTTTTGTCCACTTTTTTGAAATGTACAAATTGAGACATTAAGAGATGTACTTCAGGCACGTTATGACGTCTCGTGAAAAGTATGGACCCACATTAAAAAATAGTTTTAAAAAATGTATTTTTCCCCAAAAAAAATGAAACATTTCTTTTCTTATCATAATTTGATGATTTTTGACCTGATATTGAAAAATTTTCAATTCACGTCTGTAATGAGCAGGGATTCTGAGAAGTTCTGGGGAACCTAGGGAGCGAAATAAAAGCTAGCAGACTGGGCCTTAAGAAATTTTGAAGACACTAGCCTTTACGTTATTATGGTCTGCTCAGTGAAAGCAAAATACGTCAGTTGACCGCTGATAATCTCGATGAAAATAAATAGCAACCACTGGCTCCAGTCGACCCTATTTTATTTTTGAGCCACCGAAGATTGTGAACAATGCGTAGGCAGTATATATTACGGAATTCAATCTGACACATGTCCAACATGTGGATAAATTGAGGTTTTTCGTTGGTCATTGAAAAACCTCTCACCCAGATTACATATTAAAATTGTGTAACTGAAGAATTTCAACATGTATGCACACCTTGGCGAGCGCGTAATTAACGACACTGACATCGAAATGGAGAATAGAGTGGGACAGCTGGCACCGCGGAAGGAGAATATTGAAAATTTTCAATCGCACAAAATGTACGTATACGTATCATTACGTGAAATGACGTGACATTCCGGTTTCGCTGGCTAACGACGCGGAAGGAACGTGGACTCGTCACTCTCTAGGTCGGGGTTAGCCGCGCCGGGAATTCTCCCGTATGTGCGTCGTGTGTCGATGACCCTGCGTGTGCACCAACCACATGACTATATGTCCTCTAACTATAGACTTTGTGTGTCTCTCTTCCCTCGTTTGCATGAATCTGAGGATTTTCTTGGTGACATTTCAGGGAAAAGTTGAGGATTATATCCAAGAGGATTGAGTTATGTTGGATAAAATGAAAATAATATTTATCCAATTATCCTTTTGCTACGGTTCGTTAATTATTTTAGCTTACTCAAGCTCCGGAAAATATAAAAACTTAAAATAAGAAAATTGGGTGCTGATAGAAGAATAAATGAATTTCATTGACAGTTTGTCAATTTGGAGGAGAGCGACACTAAATTTGAGTTGGAGATAGAAAAATAGGGAATTCAGATTTTGAGGAATATTCGGAGAATGTCAGGGTCCCTGCCAGTCGACTGCCTTGCCCAACAGGCTTAACTACCGAAAAATCAAAGGGGGGACCCTTTCCATTCTTCCGATTTTGACCAAAGTCGACACTCTTTTGACGATATCTCAAAAACTATTGATCCTATCGCCACGGGGTTGATCCTATCGCCACGGGGTTTGCTCCATTCGAAAGCTGAGCTCATTTCCCATCGATATAGGGTACTTTTGAATTTTTTAACTGATTTTTCGAATGGTTTTTTTCAGTTTTTCTGAAATTCATAAAATTATCAAAACAGGGATGAAAAAATCATTTAAAAAATTTCAGAATACCCTATATCGATGGGAAATGAGCTCAGCTTTCGAATGGAACAAACCCCGAGGCGATAGGACCAA
>JAPYZM010001066.1:0-21779 GCA_030522845.1 Psyttalia concolor
TAACTCTCTTCGATAAACGTTTCTTTGGAGTTTTGGACTTGTATCAGATTCTGATTTGGATTCTTCCAAAAGCTCCTTCTTCACTTCTTTGGTAACAATTGGCACTTGTTTTCTTATTGTCTTCTCTTTCCTCCTCTCTTCACCAACACTGTTGGACTCTTCTGTTTTGCTCTATTTTCTCTTTTTTTTCTCTATTTTTGATTATTTTCCCCCTGAAATATATAATTAATATATAATGAAATTGATCGACAGCATTGTAAATATTAAATGGCGTAATTTAACATTTTCTAATTGTATAAGAATCAGTGAAATATCAGAAATAACAAAAGGTAATAATTGAGGTTATAATATAGAAAAACACGCATTCCGATACTGCGTCACAGTGCTAAACACCTGGCCTAATACCTGAATACGTAATTTCCCTTCATTTTGAGTGTACAACAATCTTTTTCATCAACTTGAAGCTTATATTCATGCATTGGCTTCATGTTTAAATGCAAAATATGAGAATATTTACTTACATATTGTTTGTTTATCGCAATACATTTTGCAACGGCTCTTACGTTTTAGTTAAGAAATGGCCTTTGGAGACGCCGCGCTGCATCAGGTCGCCAGAAAAAAATTAATTTAAATATGAATTCCCGATCAAAAATGAGTAACTGTTATTTAATCTGCTAAATTAAAGTGTCTTTTTTCGTTTACAATCGTTGGGCGTTAATTTCGGGAAACAAAGTTCGCTGAAATTACTGATAAATGCAAAAAAATTGGTCCACGTTCGGATACTAGTAGACGTACGGATACTGATCCCTCCAAGCTGTTTCACCTTAAAAAAAAAATAATTAAGTTTAAAAAGTGATAATTCTCGGAAATTTAGATGTCGCTGAAAAGAAGCTTATCCCTCTAAAAATCGTATCAGAGCTTGGTCTCGCGTATTAATTCTCAGAAAAAATCGCGAATACAATCGAGAGCACGAAGTTTTATCATTTCACCTTTGACGGGGGAATTGTTCATATTTCAGCATTGAAACATTTTTATTTTTCTGATTCACGAGTGACTACAATAATTGAAAAATCAAATCATTTTTTTTTGATACCCCTAAAAACGCGTGACCCCAATTTTAAGTTTCCAGGACTTCACAAAATTTTTCGCATGTGTAGAGTATTTGTGACCGCTCAACTCATCACTTTATGAAGAAAATGCAACCTCAATCTTAATATCTGCCGAATAATCAATTAATTACTTTGCAAATTCACTGTTACATTTATGATGAATGAAATAAAAAATAATTATTACAGGTCACATTTGCATTATTTATTCAATGAATATATTTCAATTCTGTATAATAAAATATAACGATCCAATCGGATCAATTGCCGGGGGACATGATAGACATAGAACAATTCAATTAACGATAAATACTATATCACAGAGTTCTTAATTATCAAAGGATCATGCACAATTTCACTTGAAATTAAAAGAAAGAAAAAAATTGAATCCATTTTTTAAAAACGTGAAAATAGTTTCAATCCAATATGTAAACATCATCGAACTCATTTAAATCGTCATTTGTGGGGAATCATTCAATTAAAAATACTAAATGTGCCCAAATACAATAAATTAGGTGTTTTAAGACTATCCAATTCCTATACAGTTTGTTCCATTCTTCTTCAATTACATGCTACTTACTAATTTTATAGAGAGGAACCTATGAAATTAAAGTAAAAATAATACGATAGGGAAATACTCATATTACACAATCAATCAATTTTTTCTATATTGAAGTGGTCAAACATAATTATCTTGATAATTTATAGGTTTGAAAAAAAAATATCGCAATCTTTTTTGAAAATTTTCATATGTAGCGGAACAGATTTCGCGGAAAGTCTCTCTAAAATCACTGCTAATAGAAATAATCGAATAATTAAAAAACATTCAACATTTCGTACCCGTCCCTCATTCGTAATTAATTCTCACGTATCGAAATTTGTTTATCGTGATTGGAATTACGGAAAGACTTTTTTTTTGTTAAGACCTTCATGACCAATACATAAACTCGATTTAAAAATAAATTCATCATTGAAAGATAGAAAATTAAATAGTTCAGTTTCACCACCGCAATACAGAAGATTTTCATCCTATTTGGTCTTGTCAACATTCAATGAACTAAACAATGACGTGAAGACCTTTCTTTGAATCGTTTGCTCCTCCATTTATATGGACAACAAGAAATTATCAAAATGCAATTCATGTAGTCGGTGTTTTCATCAGTCTCATTTAATTAAAAAAAAAAGTTGGTCATATTCATTATGGCGCGCAGTACATGCTTCCCAAGAGTTTCGTTATTTTATGCCACTCTTCATTCATCTTGCTTAGCTGTGAATCGATCGTCAGAGTTTCGATTGACTAGATGCCATCTTTCACTCAAATTTAAATTTAAATATATCGTCTTTCATTCTGCTCCATATTCATGTCTCAAAGTGTTTGTAAATGCTTGTTACGTAGGTCATCACTTGCTGCCAATCGGGACGTTCTAGTTGACACATATCTCCAATATTCTGTTGAAAGAGAATATATACATTTATTTGAACAGCCGATTTGTTTCTGACAAAGACGAGAAAAGAAACCTAATAATGTCTGGGTCTATGTCCAGCCGAATGTTATCTAGATTGTTTTCGGTTTGTTTTTTTTTATCTACAAAGGTGTCTACTTGGAACTATAAATATGAAATTTAAAATATATATTCGAAAAGAACTAAAGAAAATTAGGAACATTTTCAGACAGCGTTTTGGAGAAATATTAAGAAATAAGTTAGTAGAGTGTAATATAAAAAATGTTAAATAAAATAAAATTTATTACTATTCTATTCAAACCATTGAAATGCCCATTGAAATAATTGGGGTTGGGAGCTCCGATTGGGAGGTTTTGCTCCGAGAGCAGAGTTTGCCGAGCCCTCCACGAGTGAACCTAGTAGGAGAGGCTGCGCAACTGGAAGTTGAGGATGAGATTCTGGATAGGATAAAACTCGCTATGGCTAAATCGCCCCCATCAAGCTGGGAGGAGCTCAAGGCTTTAAACCTGTCGATGACCGAACTCTTTGGGTAGGAAGAAGAAATTGACACAACGCTACTGAATAAAATAAGATTTGCACGTCCTACAATCGCCATAGTCAGGGCCTTCGACCCTACTGCCACGACCTTGCCAAGTGAGGCATATTCCCAATATAGAGGTTATATGCTGAATTGGCCCTTTTCCAGAGCACTCATTTATAGCCCCCCAAATCTAGTAAATAAAACCAGAGGTTCAGAGGAGGAGGCAAGGGCCTTTTTGGAGTCCTTAAATCCTGTCAAACACCTCTTTATTATTCGAGAACAGGCTTCAGCCCTATTTAAAGAAGAAGGGGTGGACCGTCGAAGATCAGGAAGAACCGGCCACAAAGAGTTCCAGATTAGGAGCTCTGGAAAACCGACTAACCGGCTACACAATTCCTTTTAGAAGAAACCCACCGTCATCTCCTTTAACCAAAGAAAAAATCCTAAAATTTTTCCCGAAAGTTACTCTGCAGATGTCTATAAAAATCAAACTAATGCTTCACCAAGGAAGTTTAAAGATAGCAAACTGGGAGATAGGCTTCATATCGCCGATGTTCCTGATACCGAAGCCAGACGGGTGATTTCGACGCATTTTCAATTTTCATTCTCCGTTGAAGAACTGTCATGCTACAGTCAGATAACAGGACAGCCCTGGCTTACATCAGGAACCAGGGTCCCACTCTCAGACGCTCTTAAGCCTCACCAGGAAACTCCCTCTACTTCCGAATCAGTACCAAATTCGCCTGACCTGTAGCGTCATACCAGGAAGCTACAACACCGTGGCAGGCAGACTCTCAACGGGCCTGCCTTTACCATATTCTCACCTGTGCCCCGAAGTCTTACAAAGGATCTTCCAGAAATGGGCAACTCCGGAGCTGGACCTCTTTATGACAGCACGCTGGAAAGTAGCCCAGCCTACGTCTCGATAGAAGCAGACGACCGGGAAGCCCTATTTATAAACGCATTCAGCAGCACCTGGAGTGTGAATCCGGCTTGGGTGTTTCCTCCCCTCCGTTGATTCCAAAGGTCGTACAACACTTCAACACAACAAGAGGTGTCTTCTTGTTGATGGCCCCGAGGTGGGAAAGGACCTTTTGGAGAGGAGACTTGAAGGAAAGAAGTCTATAAGCGCCTTTCAAACTTCAGAATCTCAGCGACCAGCTGGTGGACTTATCGACAGGGAAGCATCCACTAAACGCAGACAACGTCATTTTAGAGGTCTGGAGGGTTAGGGGTGGAGTGACCTCATAGAAGTCCTCCCTGATTCACAGGCCAAACTCCTAAGCTCAGCGTGGCGAGACTCATCGTAGAATAGATATTCTTCGATTTGGAAGCAGTGGGACATCTGGTGCAAGACCTCAGGATTTCGTTCAAACACCTCTGATGCCCGACAGGTCGTGGCATACCTGAGCTTGCTATTTTATGATAGGAACCTGGCTTACACAACAATCCTGACCCATAAATCGGTAATTAGCTTCCTCGTGGATCAACTTTTTGGGAGCATGAATAGCTACCTCCTCGTGGTGCTCCCGGCTTATGCGAAGCGCTGTTCAAGTTTGAGGGGACGGTTCACATTTTTTAACTTAACCTCAAAAAGTTGCACTGTCCCCGAAATATAACTTAGACAAACATATATATAAAACCGTGAGAAAGCTTTTTTTGGTAGTTTTTGTGTTGTTTTGTTCCACCAGATCACAGTACGTTCTGAGGTGTCAGCAGAGTACAAACAGTTCTCTGAAGGTTCAAGCCGAAGTCACAGACATAAAATAGAACCGTTTTCCCCCTGAAAGAAAGAAAACGTATATTTTAGGCCTTGCCGAGGCTTGACCCGAATAAGAACTTGCCGTCATTCGGAGCTAGCACTGAAGCAATATTGTATTCACGCTAGCCGGCACTGAAATGGCATCCATAGACTGCCCGTTTCCCCTGTAAGATGGCTCTCTCGCTAGGTTTTGGGCACCATAAATACGCTGAGGATAACGAAGGTTATCTCCGAATGGTCAAGCCTCGGCAAGACCTAAGATCTACATTTTTTTCCTTTCAGGGGGAAAATGGTTCTATTTAATTAAGTATTTACTTACCAAAGTAGTTTGAATACCAACGCTCTCGGCTGCAGAAAAAGCCAGTGAAAAATTTCTTCGCTTCTCAGATGGACTCAATGAGTCATACGGTATTTTATCGGGCAAATAAGAATGAAGAATAGCACACAATGCTAGACCGTCATTCCAGGAACTGCTGAAGTTGGTGATATCAATGTTTCTGTAGCCGACAGTTTTATTCTGACACCACTTCAGTAAAGCGTTACGCTTGGATCCTCCGTTCTTCACGAGACCACAAAGTGGATCTTTTCGTTCAGAGAGATCAGTGACACTGTTTCGTCTTACAAAGTCAATGGCTTTTGCATTTAGGGCGGCCGAGTCTAAGAGTTCACCAGGGCTCAGGCTCACTGGTCCTGACGATTTTTGGGATTCTGTAGAGAAACAAATTGTTTTTGGTTTTCAGGTGAGAACATTACTAACTGGAAAAGGTTAGTTTAATTATTAATTTGGTGAAAATTTCTGTAACTAGTAGATCTAGTTTCAAATATGGATAGTTTTCGCTTCCAATTGGAGACATTGTAATCCGCCGATTTTCGAATATTCTAATTTTGTTTGGAAATAATATAGACTGGTCTCGAATGTTATAACACAAACTTTGAACACCATGTCTAAAGGTGCGGATGATCAACTTGTTTTCTTGGTTTTGGGTATGAGACATGACTCCAATATATACGCAATAAAAGAATTAATGGTAAATGTCTAGTATAGGTCCATTTGACAATATTTCATAGAACTTGTTGAAAATGTAGGTTTCCGTGCCCCAAGCTTGAACCTGAAAACCGTTTTTGGAGCAAATGATTTGTGGGGGGTTACCACGATCCGGAATATTTAATTGTAGCCCTCTCAGTAAGTTGACCATTTGGTCTCTTTGACAGCCTGATCCACACGTCAAGATTAAATTCTTCAAAAAAAATTTTTTCGCGCGCGGCACCTGGAAAATGGCAATTTTGTGGCGCGCAGCGCCACGAAAACGGCGTTTATCAGGTCCCACATCACGAAAAATAATATCCAATCCTCGCCATGGAAAACATATCACCCTCCCGTGGGAGACGATGATCTGTTTTCTAGGCTCGGGCATGAAATGTACTATTTCAAAACTTGTTTGTCGACAGAAGGGTCCGCGGTGGATGTGTGGGTTGACTGTTCGAGAGACCATTGTCGATCAATTTTGACATCATCTTTGTGTTATCCCTTGTATGTGTTTGTTCAACATGCGTTGTCTTCGGAGCAGACACCACTACGTGCACGTGTTGGTGCCGTTGGTCCTGAGTCACGCAAAGAGTGATGAGATATGTATTTTTTGAATTCGCGACATCCAACATGGTTATTTGCAACAAATTGAGGTTTAGAATGAACATTGGAGCCACGGAGACATAATATCTAAACAAGGTTCAGTTTCAAGGTGGAGGTGGACATACACATTTACCGAATTAACAAAATTTGCACTTAGCAATGTAAATGAAAATTGAATAAAAAAAGGGTAAAACCTTTTATGAAATGTTTTTAAAGGAAATGTGTATCGTAACTTTATATGCAAACCGATATTGTTTTATTATTGTATTTTTTTTATATAGAATGTTGTGATAATCTATCACAACATTAGATAATTATATAGATAGAAATTGGTAGAAATAAAAAATAACAGAAAGAGTAACAGCATAGAAATAAATAGTTAAAACAGGCGAAGGCCTTCAGGCGATAGCCTTCAGGCGATAGCCTAAGAAAACTGCCGTTTCGTGTATTTTTCGGGCAATAAAGTAACTAGATAGTTAAATATTATCAAGATCATTAAAAATTAACGGCTCGTGTCATCCTCAAACAATCAAAGATATTGGAAAACAATTACTAGACTATTCTTGAAGAGGATTAGATTTTTGACCAATAAAAATTCCAGGGTAATTTTACAATCTAAGGAAGTTTTATGACTCTTTAGGTATATCACTTGCATCATAAAATGATCTCAAGATCGATTTCCAATGTAGTTTCCTTCTGTAGCATTTAAATTAATGTTAAAAAATGAAATTTGATTATTACCTGATAATGTTAGTTTTTTATTGCCTGTAGATTGTGTTTTATTATTGTTCGTTGGGTTAGCTGAACAAATTAAATTATTAATTTGTTGTGGATCTCTCAGAGGCGCTTTTAAAGATAATATATCATTTGTTCCAATGGAATTCAATGATGAAGTAGAACTACTTCGACTATCTGGTCCTAAAACATACAAAAAGAAATCATAATATTCAAGATACATTTTCGATAGCTGGACTGTTTAGAGTACTGAGTTGGTAATTTGAAGGTTGTGGGTTTAAAACCCCTTGTGACATTATCCTTGATTTCAACGTCATCTTGCAAAGAAAAATTGAAGTAATAAAACTTTACTAATTCACAACAGCGATCGGCCTTGAGAAAACTTTATTTTACAATCATTTCTCTATTTGGAGTAATTTTTGTATATAAAACAGAAACTGTAAAATTTTAAGGAATTATATCATTTATAACTGATTCTAGGGAAAAAACTCCTCTTATTTATTCTACGAACTTATGATTTTCATTCATTACTTTTCAACTTTTTTTACTTCTCCTAAAATCTATAGATTTTAGATTCTACTCTAAAAATTGGTAGGAACGCACCAGCTTTGGCTTGTTTAGTGGCATTTTCAATACTCTCAATCAAACATTTAACCGAGAGTCTAGAATCCTGTCTCGAAATATTTGCCTTCCTCCTAGCTGCCATTTCCTGCTGAACACTGGTTAAAACACTCTGCTGTGTCTCCGTAGGTGCACTCATAGGTCTAGGAGGTGAGGGTGTGGGATTTTTTTGATTGGCTAAAACATTGAACAAAACCAAATGAAAATACCTTTAAAAAAATCTGCTGTGAAATGATTAAAGAACAGAAAGCAACAATTGACATTGAAATATTATCCTGCATATATCTTCAGAAAAAGGACCCTTAATTAAATTCATCAACAAATTTTTAGAAGAAAATTTCAACTTTAAGGCCCGGGTGTAATAGTTCGTAACCTCGAAATCGCCGTGACTAATTACAAGAAAAATAATTATTCAATCATTAGTAAACATAATTTCTGACCTCCGTGTATGATTTCTATAGGTTGGAAAGTAGGTTGGCTGACGATTTGATTATTATTTCACGTGCAATCAGGGGCCGCGATTTAGAGGTGCCAATTCATTACACCCGACCCTTAAGGCCCGGGTGTACCTCCAGCCAAACATTATGTAGATTGATTTTGTTTTGATTTTTTAATTTAAAAATGCGTCTATTTAGAAACTCTTTTTTTGTAATGAGTAAATCTCCGAGAATTATAAATATATATTTGAAAAAAACTAGAAAAAATTAAGAACATTTTCAAAGAACCTTTTTGAAAAATATTGAGATATAAGAGAGTAGAGGATAAACTAAAAAACGGGTAATTACCACGGCAAATGGCGTTTAATCGGTGACAATATGGCGGTTCGGCAGACTGAAATGCGAAATTTTGCAATACTCCGCTCATAGGGCATTAATTAAAAAAAAGGCTCTTTGAAAAAATTGTGAAAAATTTTCTGCATTTTTTAAACTTCCTTTTATACCAGAATAAAGAGCACTCGCGATACTTTATCGTCTGTGACTTCAAGTGGTCCGTGTTTTCAATTGTTCCCCCCAGTTATTTAATATGTTTTATTTTACACTTTACTGACTTATTTTTTAATATTTCTCGAAAAGGCTCTTTGACAATGTTCCTTATTTTCTCTAGTTTTTTTTTCAAATATATATTTATTATTCTTAGAGATTTATTTATTACATAAAATGAGTTTCCAAATAAATGCCTTGTAGATAAAAAATTCCAAACAAAATAGTCTAGATACGTTCGGTTGAAGGTACACCCTTAAAGAAATATTTCTTGAGATATTTCATAAAAACTCTGGCATCCATAGATATTTGCAATATAAAATGCCTAGAATTTTTCAATGGATTTTTCTATTCTTCATACTTCACAGGTATACTCAACTCACGAATATATCACAATTGACGACATAAAATAATAATAAAAGAAAAATGAATGAAAACAATTATTCAACGCAAAATGTCGAAATTATAAATATGCAGTGAAATGAAACGAGAATAAAAATTGCAAAGCAAAAGTTGACAGACAACAGACGAATAACAAAAAGCACACAACGGAAGAGGGTAAAAGGTCTTCGGATTTTCTGTAGGCGGACGAGTTGGTACATGAATCAGTCCCTATACTCTGAATATTTCATATTTCTTCAGTCTGGATTACAGAGATTAAACTGACAATTATGCAACATTTGGCCTCAGCAGATGAAGGTTCTTCAGTTTATGGAGTTTTTTTAAGCAGAAAGATGATGGTTTCAGCGAAGTGGTGAAACTGGACAATTCCAGGTTCGAGACGTATTATTTTGCGAGTATCTCCGGACATTTGCATTCGTTGAACGATGGTGAAATTAATTCAGCTATAAATGTCTCATTTTCTCTCGTAATTGAAAATTAATATTTCCAAAATTCAACGATTAATACATTTTTTTTATCATATTTCCTCAACTATCCTCATTTACCTATCTTAAGAGTAATCTGTTGATAGTTTGTCCTGAAATTCCTTTATATCAAGGTAATTAAAATAAGTAATCATAACATTCAGTAGTGAAGTGGTAGAACGATTTAAGTCGACTTATCTCTTAACAGAGTTTTAGACGAATGTTTCCGAATATAATGAAACTTTCGAAATTTTTGTGTTATAAAACGGGCTTTACAAAAATTTTACTATCCGCCTGAACGATCTATCCATCCATTAAACACTGACAAATTATCAAAATTCATTTATATCGTTTTAGCATTTCATTTCCCAATTCAAATCACATCTTTGCACCATTAGTTATTAATTTTAGATTAAACTATCCAGGAATTTTTTAGTGGAAAATCATTCCGTTATCAAGACAACTCAACAATTAACCTTAACTTTAGAATTTTTCATACATTAAACAATTTTATTAATCATGGAATCACCCAGTGATATTGCTATAAATGTTGAAAGGTATTTTTTCCGGAAAATGAATGGCCCATAGAAATGATCGTTTGACAAATACCTCCAGAAATATGCGCAAAACAAGCCGTAAATTCATTCCCCCCTGGGCTTATCTCAATTTTATCCACCACTTACACACTGATAATTATTTAAATTCTTGTTTTAATCTCGTACCTCCCATCGTTCGTTGAGGCCTCAACTCAACGTCCTCCAAAATAGACTCAAACTTTTCCCTCAACGATAAAGTCCGTCCCATAAATTTATTTCTCACTCTCCGTTGAGATGCATCTGCTTGAAGTACTACGTGGCTTCTATCTAAACATTTCGATGGCGATACGATCGATTCATTTCTATTGCTCCCCAAGGATTCTTGAAAATGCACAATCTTCCTCGTTGAAGAAAATAGCCTCTTGTCATTTATGTTAGACTCTGTATCATCATTTATTTCGGTGTTTATTTCATCTTTTGTCAACGTTTTATTGAAATTGCTTGACTCCTTTGAACTTTCGATCGATTGGTCGAGTGTAAAACCGCATAAAACACTAGATTCGGAATTGATACCTTTAACTCTTATATTCCGAGTTGAATCCTGCAATTTCATTGGCTCAAAACCCATCGATTTTTTTGAAAATCCATCTTTAATCGATCCACAAAACTTCTTATCTTTCGATAGCTCATCAAATCCTTCAGAATTCAAGGATTCTGCATCCCTCAGAGGTTCATCAATCGCTCTTTTCAAACAATTTGATTGACCAATTATCACTTTCTCATTTAATGCTTGATTCTCCCTAGAATTATCCAGCAGTTTCAAGTCAGCTGATTTTTTATTCGTGTCAACAAACCTCACAGTCTTCTTTGGTTTACGTTCCTTGACCTCATTATAAAATTCGTCCGATGATTCACACTCGACATTCTCCATAGACAATCGAGGCACACAGAGTTTTGGATTCATAATCAAATGTGGATTGAGATTATTCAATTCAGTTGTTATCGAATAATCCTTCAGAGCTCCGCTCTTATCAATAACGATCAGTTTCGCCTCCACTCTCTTATCAATTTCTACGTCATCAACATTTTTATAGGCCATGGATAACGATAACTTCTGTCCCAAGATCTGATCTATGCTATTTTCACTTTGCGATTTTTTTTCGAGACTCTGACGTAAGATTCTGTTCATTTCGGGATCAACTTCGAATCTCAAGTCATCCATTGATCTTCCAACACTTGGTTCTACTTTAGTTCGAGGGACGAGGAATCTAGAGTTAGAAACGTGCAGCCAATAACAATTTTCATCGATTCCTTGGATACCATGGATGGATTCCACGGAAGAGTTCTTCATGTTTTTTATATTTTTTGACTTCTCGCGATTCTTTCGGGGATTCAAATCCATTTGGTAGAGATTGAGGGAATTTTTCGGATCCAATGATGATACTACAAGGTTTGGATACGAGAAATTCCGATAAATGGGGGGGTTTTCTTCGATTTCTTCCTGTAAGGTTGATACACTTCTATTGTGTTTTGATGGTGTCGTGGCCTTGTTCCCGGTGAATTTCAAAACGGCAACACTTCTCTTGCGGAGGATTGTTCTTCCTCGCTGGAAGATTACATTCTTTCGGTCGGTTTTGCTGTCTAGAGGGTCCGACAAATCCGTTCGTGCTTAGTTTTTTGTATTGGAAATTTGAGAAAATTGTGATGTGATTATTGAGTGGAAATATCGTGTTATTTTGTAGTTGGTGGAGTATTTTGAGATTTTTTTGCAGGATTTTTGAATATTTCTCGTTACCTATTCCCCCATGAAATAGTGGAAATGGGTTGGAGTAGTGAAGAGTTTGAGCGCATTTGCAATTTATTTTGTAACTATGAGAGGAATGAGGAGTTTCAAGTAATTATCGAGAGTAACTTCGTGAATAATTTTGTAAGCTACAAAAACCGTCATATAACGTACTTTTGTGTGATTACACAGAGAGAAAAAATTTTCTCTGCAGAAAATATATTCATTCTACTCAAAAAAAATCGATGATATCGATATTTACCACCTGATAATGTAGGAGTTTCTGAGGAAATCTATAGTTTGAGGTAAATTAATTTGTTCTGCACGTGAAAACAGAAAGATCACCCAACAGTTTTTTTTTTACACCTAAAACTTTTATTTGACGGTAGAAGCTTTGATTTCCACTCAAATGTATCGGTTTTCAACATAATATTTGGGTTTCTCGGAGTTTAATCAAAAATATGTGTATTCTATCCAACTGGCGAATTATCGAGTAGAAATAATTAAACTTTTGCTGAAGGAAAGTTTTCTTTGGGGAAACAATTTTCTTGTGCTGAAATAGTATATTGTGCAACTAGTGCGTAAAGTAGCACTTTTTCGCACGAGTGCTAGGCGATTACACGAGGCGAAAAAGGCGATACGCACGTGTTGCACACCTAATTTTTGGCAATACCTGCCAAAATTCGCTTTGAAGGGAGGTTTGAGGGCAAAGTGGTTTTTTTGTGTGCGGAGTGCGGAAAAGTCAAGATTGTGTGTGAAGTGAAATTCGAGTGCGTAAAGCGAAGCTTTACGCACGAAAACCGGTACCGAAAAGGGAACTTTTTGGGCGGGTATTGCAAAAAAAAATTTTCCAGCTTAATATGTATTTTTTCAGCAGAGCAAATCTTTTCTCTCGGTGTAATCTTGTACAAGATAATTGGATAGTCAAAGAGGAATTTTATCAACATAAATTAATGGATTTTTGTGATAAGAACTGATGACAGCGGGAGTCATCAGCTAATAATTTACGCTGAAAAATTCTATCAGTTTCAAAACAAAAAGTGTTGATCTTTTTTTTAAAGATTACTAATTGATCAGATAGTCATCAAATGAACTGATTCCGAATTCAATAAACATCCGTGTCAATTGATGTTACATATGTCGATTGTAATTCAGCAGCAAGCGACTATTTGTACGAAATTGTATAACTTCCAAAAACTTACGTGATAACGATTTTTGATATTTAATGAATTATTTCTACAATAATTCGTTCTTAGTAAACAAAAATTCGGACAATTTTGATGCATTCTTAATTATTATAGAATGATCTCCAGAATATGTAAAGGTTAGAAAACTTTCTTATGTAGACATGTGAATTCTCAGCGAAAAAGATCTTTCGATCATTTTCAAAATTCTCCTACCACTTTCTTTATAACTCAATTAATTAAAAAAAATACCTTTATTAAGCTTCTCCAGCTGTCCCTCCAGCGCCCGGAGTCTGTCCCTCAGTGTTTTATTCTCCATTACAACCCGTTCTAGCTCCGACTGGGCCTCAGTCTTGAAGTCATTGGCAACTCTGACAGTCATCAATAAATCATTCTGGAACTGTTCCCACTCGGCATTCTCACTTTGCCTGAGTTTCTTCTCCTCATTGAGACTTCGTTCGAGCTCATACTGACGAAGCTGCGCCTCTCGCTCACGTCTCTGGGCCTCACTCAGAGCTGCTTTCAGCTCACGCTTGTCCTCTAGGTGCCTCTGACACTGAGCCTGAAGTTCTGCCAGTGAGTCACGTACCAGTTGCAATTCAGTGTTCACTGACAGTCTCTCGTCTTTTAATTGGCTCAAACGATATTCTAGATCGTCTATCGCCGATTTCGCATTGTTTCTCGTGACCTAGAGTATAACATCATGAATTAACATACATTAATTTTAATTCTTCAAACCTCTTAGGGGTTACGGTACGTCGTTTATCGAAACCGTTATTGTTACTTTAAAAGAATATATTTAAACATATGCCGACAATATTGCCTGTCGTCAATTTTATAAAATTAATCATTATCTAGGTAATTTCGTGATTCAATTATCAATTTGTGAAATGTTTTAGCAATGGGTAATTCTTCGGACGATTGTAGAAAAAGTCACTTGATCGTTTTTCTGCGTTGTTAGAAAATGAAATTATGACAGTGTTCTTAACGATAATTTAGGGAAAAAACCGTGGAAGAAAACAAAATCGACTAAAATTTTCAATAAAATATGAATATTCATTGCCAAATTACATTTAATTTTTAGTGAAAACTGAAATTTCATCATTTTTTCCCCATCAAATTGCACTCGGAAAATTTCGAAATCTTTTTAATGTGCTATTAATTCTTAAGGAAACTTATCGAAAATTTATAGTTTTTATTGATTTTTTCCCCTACTTCTGAAGTTTTAATGCCAATAATCTTTCACATTTTAGTCAAATATAAATCTGACAACATTGTCTGAATAGTGCAGTGTAAATTCCAGTCAAAAATTTTTCCTCCGAATGGCCAAATCATTATTTTCTACAAAAAATGTCATCTGAAATTTCTACTAAAAGTTAATAATCTGAATTCTCACCTTGTACTCCTCTTGTAATTGTGAGTACTGATCCCTCAACCTGTCATGATCGCAGTGGCTCCTGGCAAGTTGCTCCTGTAGTGCAGCCGCCTGTGTCTCTAACGTATCCTTTTCCCTTCTAGCAGCATCCAGCAACTCATCAGCCTCACTCTTGCTCTCAACCTGCCTGCTCTGCTCGAGCTCATCAATCTTCGCCCTGGCGTGTTCCAACAGAGTAGCCAACCGACTGATCTCAATATTTCTGTTGGCACTCTCTTGCCTGGCTCCCACCAGCTCCACATCGAGCTGCTTCCTCTCAGCACTTCCAGCCTCTACAGCAACTTCCAGATGATGGACCCGTTTAGTTAACCGTTCAGTCTCTTCAGTACTCGCCTCAGCCGATGAGCGAAGAACCTTTAACTCACTGGACAATTCCTCCAACTTCTGAAGAAGAGATTCACGTTCCTCCTGGGCACTCTTCAAAAGATCTACCAGTTTCTGCTCTCTCTCAGTATTGTAACCTTTGGATGAGTCCAGAGGTTTCTCCTCCCTCAAAAGAAGCCCCTGAAGAGTGTCAACTTTCGATCTGGAGTCCTCCAATTTTTCAGTTTGTCGGCATAGAGACTCTAGAAGGACTCCCTTCTCCTCAGTTAATCTCTCATTATCTGTCTGTAGTTCAGACAATTGAGCCTGGAGATCACTCAACTCTTGAATTGTCGCCTGGAGCTCCTCATTCGTGGAGTAGTGTGTCTCCTCCATCTGAAGGATTCTGTCTTGCAAACAAGCAACCGAGACTTCTGACACTGAACTCGAAGATCGCTTGTCCCATTCTGGTGTTGCACATCTGGGATTCTCAGTGGAGGGGGTTGTAGCTGAATCGCTGGGGGGCGATAGAGGCTCGTCACGAGCTGCGTCCTGAAGGAGTTGGTGCTTCTCGGCGTCGGACAGGGGCGAATGGGCCACATCACGGAGACGAGCACGGAGGACCTGATTGTCCTCAGTCAGTCTCTCTACTTCCAATGAGTGTTGCTCCTGGAAATTGACAAGGAATTTATTAATTGGTGGTTCTTTGGGACACTGAAAGATTAAGGCTTTTTTGGTTTTTGGTTCGTCCGTTTGGATCTGTTCGTTAAGAAAATTTATAGTTGATCGAAAAATGGTAAATTTTCGGAGCATAGGAAGAAAATCACTTTTTAAAACTGTTCTATTGGTTGTATTAGAACATTTTGGATTTGAGCCTAGAACGAGATCTTTTTATAAATTAATCCAACTAGACTCACTTTGAGAAAGTACATCATTGTTATAAATAGATTATCTTTGCCGTTGGAATCTGTAAATAATTTCTCCCCGAGTTTTTCTTTTCTCAGTGTAAGATATTGTTTGTCAATTTTCAAGTCATAAATTTCTGGATGTAAATCAGAACATTCTTTTCAAAAACATTGTTTTTTTCTCTCAGTAGGATAATTAAGAGAAAACAAAAATTCACTGTTTTTGACGGAAATTGGGAAAATTTCAGGGTTTTTGTTTCCCCTTAAGCTGATTGAAACTGAGAGTATCGTCGGAATAGGCGAGGGACTTTTAATGGAAAAAGTTACTAAAAGTCAGAAACTGTCAATAGGTCGAGCAATTCTGTCGGCATCAGGTGGTTAGATTCTGGAATTTTATTTTTAACGAATTGTCAGATCGCCAAATAATAATGTAGACGGAAATTCATATTGAACCACAAGGAAACTCTTATATATAATTTTTTTTGATTTATTTTGTATCTCTTGTAGGAACTGAATACTTTCTTGTCGATTTTAATTTTTTTTCACCCAGAATTTACATCATGAACCCCTGCCGAATACACTAAATAAAATTATATATAAATTACGAAACTGAAAAGGAAGACTGATTAAAAAACCGTTGAGTCGAACAACAGATGAGAAATTCAATTAACTCAATAATGAACAATCTTGTGAATGAAAAAATAAATTGTTAACGACATAATCAATTAAATCGAATACAGTAAATGATGGGATTCTCGTTTCATGGTGATATTCAGATTATACCAGAAGAAAGCGGGGGATCATCTCTAGCTCCCCATAATTCCCGCTGGCCTATTCATTTTCGAGCTATTTTTACCAACTCAAAGATTACACTTGACTCATCTAACTTCCATTATTGAATTAGAAAATATTGGCGATTAATTACGATCTGTTTTGCCTCATCTCCGTTAGTAAAATGTTAAAATAAAGTAGATCAAACTGCTTTTACCTATATGGGGCAAAATTAACTTCAACAGGAAAAACAAACCGAAAAAAAATTTTCTTCGAAACAAATTATTTGTTATATGACTAGATTTCCAGAAGAAAGAAAATTGGAATTAATTTATTACATTAAATGAATTAATTCAATCTCAATCATGTACTTATGCTCGAACAATCCCCATATTCCGAAGACATTTACCAATAATCTCAGTTACTGACATGTCCACCTACTCCAGTCCCAAAAATTTCCAAACAATCTCAAAACAACAACTCCAAAGCCTCAAAGAAACACCCCTAAGAGGCACCGCTCCTCACCACCCCCCCCGCGAACCCCCCCCCCCCCCCCCCCAATTGTCAATACTAAAAAGAGATGAAAATAAATACCATTCCCGTAATGAGGGAATCACATGACGAGTGCCAATCCCCGAATTCTCCAGTCCAATTTTCCACAATACTTAACCCCAATACCGCCAGTAGACACTCTCAACCCGAGCCATGCACAAACGAACTAACAATCATCATTAATTTAATAAACGAGTTATCCTCCGAAACAACTAAAACTGTCACTGATGTCAGGGTTATGTTTATCAACCTAGAGCACAGCACCTGAAGATAAATCACACATTGTCCAAGGCATGTACCAGTTTACCCATTCCCCATAAACGTATCAAGTAACTTAATGTTCTACGGCTGAACTGAGAAATAATCGTTAGTAATGGTGATAAATGACGTTTTTTTTCATGCCTTCAATAATTCGGCACATGAACACGCTTTCTACGTAACACTCGACGCGGGGTTATACTTTATTACAAAAGGCAGAATTCAGTTGAAAATGTGTGTATGGGTGAGTTTGCTCGATCGGTAAACAAACTTCGATGGCAACTATTCTGTTATAATGTGCGAGCGCGCCCAACAGTCATATTTTTGCGTTCTTTTCCCTCGTTTTTTCTTATTTTTATTTGCAGTTGGTTATTTGTGTATGTGCTCAACTGGCAGCTGTCCCAACTGTTCAGCATCTGCCCTCGGGGCGAAATCAACCTGAAGAATGCGGAAAAAAGGGAAATAGCCTTTTTTTCTGCAAACCTAAGAAATCATTGAGGTTGAGAGGAATTCGAAAAATTTATGTTGGTTAGAATTGATTAATAGAGAAACATCGTATCGATTGTTTTGGAAATACTTGGGAAGGCTGGCGTTGCAGACGAATATATAAGAGAAAAATTTTTGTGAAAATTTTTTCGGGCTGCGATCATTCTTTGATTATAACATTGATTTCCGGGTACTTTTGGCGTCAGGAGGAACAATAATGAAACCAAAGCATACTAGATGAACATATTCACTGGTATCTACGAGTCTCTACAACTTATTATTTTTGCTTCCTAATTACATTTTTTTTAGTAACAATCCAAATATTTACTCTATTTTTGCTTCCGAACAGAACTATTGGAAATTTTTCGATTCTCTAATTTTGCTTGGAAATTATGTAGAATGATCTGCAACGTATGGTCGTCAAGAACTTTGATCACCATGTCTGTCGGTGTTAATGTCTAGTGCCACCTTCCGGTGGGTGATTTTTGGAAAATCAAGTAATTAGTTGACTAAACTACTTCCGAAAAATCTGAAATCTGAAGTCAGATGACAGTACGTAATTAGGACTAACTCTGTGGAGAATTTGAGCCTGATTGATTAAATATTTTTTGAGAAAAGGTATTCCTTTACAGATAGTTTCACACTCAATTGTTAATATATACATACAAATATCAGGTCGAAGGCCCTCGCGTAATAGACGGTGGCTTCTTGCAGTGGAATATGTTAAAAGTGAAATAAAAATAATATTCACTTGTAACACCACTAGATCTTCGAATTATTGGATTTTTGCCGATAGGTTCGTTGCAAATAAATGAAGGAGTTAAGTTCTTGGAAAATTTAAACACTTGAATGCTTAGAAACTCTAGTGGTTTCGGGTATTTTTTCTCAGTAGATCGACAAAGAGAATTGTTTACCAGACATTCGTCGTTACTATATATACTGGCAATAGACTGCAATACCGAAATATTATCGGTTATAATACCCTCAAATCTATCGAATATTTCCGGAATGTTTTGTTGCATAACAACGAGAGGAGCCAGTAGAAAATTAAAAAAAATTACTGAACAATAACTCCAGATTGTTGGTAAACTGAAAAATTTGAGAGAAATATCCGACGAATTTGGAAGACGAAGGTATATATGAAAGGCTTTTCAATTGTGATTCTGGTCGATTAGAGTGCGGTTTCAGAGTTACGTATATCACGTTTGAACAAAAAATGTAGAGAATAAATGTCAAAATCGATGAAAACCATGACTATGATTATTGAATTCCTACTACTATTATGGTTTTTTATAGGCCCCCTGTTGGTCACCCTCTCTTCGCCCACTTTTCGTCTACTTTGTATTATTTTTCTGGTATATCATGGCCGTCTTACTTTTGGCGGCCGATTGTACAGTGCCCTAATATATTCATCTATCGCACTGACTAGGTTAGGTGACTAGACATTAGGCCGCTACACTGAGCCGATCGCCCGCAATTTTTCGGTGGTAAGAGGTTCCTAAGCCGTCACCCTTTTAAGTACTAATCCAGTTCAACGCTGCGTAACTTGGATATCCGTTGGAGCGACACCTCACCAATTCAGTTATTGACCATACTGTTTTAATAAAAAGTACAGTAGTACGCACGTGATGCACACTTGATTTTTTGCAACATCTGCCAAAATTCGCTTTGAGGGGAGGTTTGAGGGCAAAGTGATTTTTTTGTGTGCGGAATGCGGAAAAGTACTACTTTACGCACGAAAACCGGTACCGAAACGTGAACCCTTTGGGCAGGTATTGCAAAAAGACACTTTTCGACACGGGTTGAACGTAGCAACAGTGACAAAAAACTTTTTAATGATTATGCGCTAGTTATTATTGAAATTTTGGCCACTTTGTGCTTCTCGCGTTTGTCTAGTATTTGTTGTTAATGTTTGGGAATTTTATGTTCAGTTATTTTAATTACTCTATTTAGAAGCGTTATGTATAATAGTTTTTTTTACGCTTCAAAAAGAAGAGAACAGATAATTCATAGATTAAACTGATGTACGTGAAAAAACGTGTTCATTACGGCCCATTACCGCCGAAATCGACAGGCTACCGGATAATGATTGGTCTGATAAATTCCTTCTGGAATTAAGTACCGGCTTCGTCGGGAAATAGAGTTGTAGGGAATTTCACACAGCTGTCACCTAATTTTTACTTACAGTCGAAACTTTTCTAGAAAGTTACGTAATTTTTGTCTGAATGCCCGGAAAAATTCCGATATCGGCACTTAAATTTTTCGAGTCAGTTTAGCAATCGATAAGTGAGCTGGAAGTTTCGTGATTAATATTTAAAATTTCTCCTCACATAAACGCGAAATCCGCCCAGAAGCCCATGACGTCAATAATTACAGCCGCGAAAATTTCAAAGCTTTGGTCATTTGATGATTACAGTTATCGAAATCTACTGAATAGTTCCTGCATTATTTGATAAATAATCTGAATTAAATTGCTTATTTCTTGTCGTTGAACCAGTAAATGGTGGATTGCGAGCTTTTTCCGAATGCAAAATTCACTCTGTTCCAAATTTTATTTTTTTCGGATTACAGACCCCATGGACTATAAAAACTTTGAAAATCGCCTCCTCTCCCACAATAAGCTACTAAATTTTCGTGATGAAACTACTTCATTGACAGTATAGAGTAATGATCGAGTGGATAGAGTAGTATCGTAACGAAAAATTTATAATTGTTGGAGAAGAGACAATTCTTAAATTTGTTATAGACTTGGGGGTTCTGTTTTACTTTAAAAAAGGCGTACAGTTTGATTCTTGCAAGGCCCTCTCTGAGAATGTAAAAACCGAGGAATACCTCCCGGAAACAGTCCGCTCACGTATCTTACTGTGAATGCCTTGTGATTGTGTGAAGCGAAAAGAGAAAATAATTTTGAACTGTTGAAATTATCGATAGGGGTGGGTTATTTCTGTCCCTATATTCGAATCGTGAAGCTTGAATATTGACTTATCTCGATATCGTTAATGAAGATTATTCAATTATTAATAGGAGTAATTTTTGTCACAAGGTCCGCAGAGCCTTTTGTGATGACTGTGACTTTATAATTCAAATCGCAAGCGAAGATTCTAATCACAGTCGTCATAAAATACTTTATGGATCATGTGATTAATGTAAATTTTTGGTATGTGTCCCGAAAATCGCGATATGACCGGACGAAGTGAGAAATTCCTCAAAGTCGATTTCATTCCGACATTGTGGTATGACAATCATAAAGTGAGTAGCCTCTCAAAAATCAATAAACATACAATTGAAGACAAGGTGAGGCTGCAAGCAGTGCAAATAGTACAAGAGCTAAAACCCGAAGTAGCAGTGATTTCGGAACCCTACCGACACCGAGATAACCACCCATGGGTGAGCGATGCCGAAAGAAAGGCTGTCATCTGGTCGTACAATGGCCTCTCATTTCAGGACGTGGCTTGCAGTACGGAGAGGGGTTTTTTGAGGGCCAAGGTCTGTGGAATACATTTCTACAGCTGTTACGCCCCACCTAGTCTCTCGATCGACGAATTCACTGACTTCCTGGGTCGCTTGTCTGAAGACGCGAAGCAGCACTTTCCCGTAGCTATAGTTGGGGACTTCAATGCCTGGGCAGTCGATTGGGGAAGTCGAGAGACTAATGCCAAAGGTCAAGCGGTGCTCTAGGCCATGTCGTCACTGGATGTGGTTTTGATAAACACCGGCAATAAACCGACTTTCATAAGGGGACAGGCTAGCTCAATCGTGGATCTTACCTTCATGAGCAGCTACCTCGCAAGGGGAAACTGTTCCTGGGAGGTAACCGAGATCTACACAGGGAGTGACCATCAAGCAATAGCTTGGGAGGTATCCACCGGCCGGAGGCGTGGAC